>NDXB01018751.1:0-33702 GCA_002631895.1 Agapornis roseicollis | reverse complement strand
GAGAGGGGGAGAAAGGAGAAAAAAAAGAAAAAATTAAAAAAAAAAAAAAAAAAAGAAAAAGAAAAAGAAAAAAGAACTCAGCGTCCCCCGAGCACTCCACTTGGATTATTTTTCCTCCTGCTCTTTTGCCATCCGGTTCTGCAGATGTTGCATGGCTCCTGCTACCCACCTTCAGAGGAGGAGGAGGAGAAAGAGTGTATGTGTGTGTGTGTGTGCGTGTGTGTGAGGGGGGAGGCGTGCGTTATCTAGCAATATGATTTTATTCTGGATTCTACCTACTTGCTCCCCCTTCCCTCTTTATTTTCCGAGGGGGAAAGGGAAGCAACCCAGCCCCACCGTGCAGTTCTTTTATTATAGGGAAATCTCAGCCTCGTCACTTGGAAGGTTTGGGGCTTTTTCTAAAAGGGTTAAAGAAAAGGAAAAACAAATGCAACCCAGAAAAGAAATAAATAGATCTATGCATGTGTAGAAAATGAATAAATCCCTGTCTGCAGAGAGAGCTGCTCTCCGAGGGAGGGCTGGATGTCTCCCTAGTGCTGTTGCCGCAGCTCCTGTGGAGTTTTGCTGCTCATTGCAAAGTCACAAGAGGAGGGGAGGAGAGGGGAGGGAGTTTGTGGATGGGGAGGGGGACACTCCGACAAACTGGGATCCTGACGTCATGGGTGACAACATTAACCCCTGCTGCCTTGCAGAGGGGATTTTTTCTTTCTCTTTTAACCAGGGGGGTGCAAGCAGGGAAGAAGATAGGAAAGGCGATGGCATTTGGGCAAGTGGGGGGACATGCATCTGAAAGAGTGGCTCAGCTGCAAGCGCTGATGGGTGCTGTGGTCCCTGAAATAGTGTGATCAGCAAAGGCTGAACCTCTTCCTTCAGCCACAGAGATAAGAAAGAAGGTGATTTACTGAGACCCTTTTCATGCCAGGCAGCAGAGTGGTCTCCTCCTGGGGTACTGGGGAAGGGCTGAAGCGTCTGATGGGGCTGGAAACTTCCCTAGGCCAGGGAAGCCCAGCTCAGCAGGGATGCTCAGCTTTCTCTGGAGGGTGCTGTTATGGGTACAATACAGTTTGTGGAAACAGGAAGGCTGAACTTCCAGAAATGCTGCTGAGGACCATCCCCTGGTGCTGTGGCTTTGCCTGCTGACATGGTAACAGCCATTGAAATCTTCACAGTCACAATCTCCTGTGCATCAGATTCTCATCCTTATCTTAAGAAAAGTAATATAATTAAAGACCTCTACATCAGGTATGCAGTAATGTATTTCCATGGAGGATTTTTTCCTAGGAAAAAGAAGAGATCCAGCAGCATTTTGAATGCAGAGCAGAAGCTGTGGCTGACCAGGACCATCCCACATGCCATCTCCTCTATATCTGCCTGGCAGCTCTGGGCAGACCCTCCAAGCAGGTAAGTCTCCACTCCCCTGGTGCTGGCTGGCAGCTGTGTGTGAATGGTCTCCAAACCCTTCTTGGCCAAGAGGGAAGATCTGATGTGTCACTGCAGCTGTGCATGACTAGGTCCAACATGCCTCTGAAGGTGCACAGGGCAATGCATAGCGGCCACTGGGCAGAAGCCTCATCCTGCCCTTCCCTGCAAGAAGGTCAGTGGCAGCCATGGCTCTGGGGCTTATAGTGCTCCCTTCCTTCATGCTTGAGTGCTCTGCCTCTCCTTCTCCCAAAAAGGGGGGTGGAGAGTGACCACTTTGAAAAGCCCTGCCACTGTAGGCCAGATGGACCTGTTGCGATGCACAGACATTGAAACAATGAAAAGCTGGGTCGTGTGATGCGCTGTACTGGTGTCACAGCTCAGGCCATGTCCCAGCAGGGAGGTCCTGGGTGCAGCCAGCATGTGAACCTTGTGGGAACAAGGAGGGCTCAGGGAAGGTTTTGCATCCACAGCAAGGCTGTGGTAGAGTGCATCTTGTCACCTGCTGCTGAGGCTGGTCAAAAATGATCTCTGCTTGGTTTAGACCTGGACCACTCCTGCTCCTCCAGACCCCTGTGAGTTAAGCTCAGAGCAGTGACCCCCTGCTGTGTTTTCTCCTCGGCCAAGCAGATAAGTGGCACTTGTCACATGCCAGCAAATGTGTCTGTGGATGCCAGGATGAAGCATGCTACCCACAGGCTTTGACTGCAGACCACTCACTGGGGCTTCTCAGGCTGCAGGTAGATGTAGGGACCCAACCATGACATCCAGATATGTCTGGTGGTCTTTAGCTGCTTCATAGCCCCAAGCAACCACTGCCTGTCTGCCTAGGCTTTTGGTGCTGGACTGACTGCTGTGCCAAGGGTGCATGACCTTAAATGAGCCCCAGCTTTGACATGCCCTGGTCCCATGAGTAATACATGCTTTGCCGACTCCCCCAGAGGCTTGTGACTCCCTGATTCCTGTAGCTGAGAGGTTCGTCTTTGCTAAGGGGCTGTGGGAAATTGAGCCAAAGCAACAGTTTTGCTTCACCTGGTGTGCCTGACTCTGCAGCACAAGGTACAGCCAGCCATGGTCCTGCAAGGTCTCCCCAAGTACATGGGTACAACTGGGAGCCCTGAGCCTGGGATGAGCTGCCTCAGTGCCTCTCGGGTGCCAGTGATTGTACAGGTACAGTATTTACCTCATCTGCTGCTGCCAGCACACAGGTCTCCTGGCAGCAGAGTGCTTCTGAAGCACTTATTCTGAATTAAGCTGCTGGGTACCAGGGAGAAGCTCTTGGGGAAACAAGAAGCATTTGCCTTTGCAATGGCTCTGGGCACCAGAGACCCCATTTAGCCTCTCCTGGGTCCTCCTAGTCCTCCCTTTTCTGGCCCCTTAGCACTGCTCTCTCCCACCAGCTATGATTGCGTGTTACTGGCTAAGAGGTAAGGGGAAAGCAAATGTCAGAGGCATACATGAAGAGGAAAAATTACGCTCACAAATGGTGACATTTGTGCTTGCAATGGTTTCTGCTCCCACTTGGGAGCAGAAACCATGTCACATGAATTATCTGACCACTCAGCCACAACGAGAAACTTTGGAAAGCCTGTGGCTTAACAGTGAATGCATTCAAAGCAGCTGTGGTGTGCTCTTGAATAATCTACCTGAAACCAAGTTCGTAAATAAAGCACTGCTTTGGAATTAGTCACCCATCTCTTCTGAGTCTCATTAAAGCTGATGCACATTGACACATGACGATGCTTGCTGTTTGTTTCTTGCCTCTGGAAGATGGTCATCCTTGAGCATCCCCAGGAATCCCAAGTGCTGGGTATCCCTCCCCTCTGGGGCTGCTTGCTCTCTAATAAGAGCCCAGCAAAGGTTTTTTCTGAGGCTCATATTCTGAGTCTAAAAAGAGCTCAAGAAACTGCTGGGGATGACGTGCTGGGGCTGTAATCACCCTGAAGAGGCCATGGAGGATTGTGTTCATAGCCATTTGCTGTTCTCCACTATTAAATCATTTGTTTTCACTCCTGTCTTACTTGTTGCTGTGCTGTAAGCTCCACACTCTGACCTCCCTTCTTATCCTGCGGCCTCCACTGACTCCAAGTTAGAGTCATTGTGACAGTGTTGTGCCAAAAACCTCATGGCTTATGGTCTATAGCCACCAGAGATAGTGCAATTTACCTTTTCTCTTTACTTTCCCCTTTTTTCTTTTTCTTTTTTTTTTCCTTCTTTTCTCCATGATGTCTAGCAATTGAGCACTTGCTGGGTCTTCATCTGTGTGCTACCTCCACCTTTGGGTTCATGGCATGGAAGAGAAGAATCAGTGCTGTTCTGAAGGCTTTGCATGCATAAAGCAGTGAGGCAGTGAATCAGATTGTCTCTGCCTTTTAGGAAAAATAGGGAAAGAGCAAGGCTAAACTTTACCAGCACCAAAGAATGATTGACCTCCTCTCCAAGGATGCACTCAGCAAATAGAGATCTGCTCAGCAAATAGAGATCTGCTGTGACACAGAGAGTGTCTGTTGAGCCCATGTCGCTCATGAGGCATCACTGTTTCAGAGGGTATGGCAACTTTTGTTCCTATGGATGCTCCTTCCCTTTATGCCAGCAGAGAAGTCCCCTTCTAAGGCAAAGCTCCTTGTTTGCCCAGCTTCAAGGAGATCCAACAAAAATTGCTCAAAGCAGCAGTGAAATGGGTTGCAAAGTCCTAGGTAAAAAATTCCACCACATGAAGTTGTGGATGGTTTCAGCTCCTCTTTCACCTCTGTTCCTGTAACTTTTCTGCCAGGAGGATGGTCAGGGCTCAACATTGTCACCTAGTTGCTGGCCCCTGATGTCTGTGGGCACAATGTGTTCCAATAGCAAGTGCCACCTGGAGCTGTGTCCTCCCAAGCACTGCAGCACACACCTGCAATAAGGGGCCACAGCCAATGTGACAGAAGAGATTGTTCCTGCACACCCTGGGGCACCTGCACTCCATTGCCCCATCAGGCTCAGGGAGGTCAAGCCTACATCTCCTGTGTCCCAGGCACATAGCAGAAGGTGAGTCCTACCAGTGGGGACCTTTTGATCCAGTACATAATTAGGGGGTCCTGGTCTGCTCAGGAACTGACTTTCCAGATATGATCTCTATTAATTAAGACTGGACACATAAGCCTTGTTTCCATGATGGAGCTAGTATACCAGGTCCAGTTTTTAGTGTGGAAATGTGAAAGGACACATTGGAAATATGTTTTCTGAAGACACATGCTGCTTTGGGAAAGGCAAATGCTTCCTCTAGGACTCTTCCTGCCTGGGTCAGGGTATTTGCAGTACCTTTTCACTAGGAACGGGATGTGTGCTCCTTAACTCAGGATTTTATGTGAGATAATTCTTGTGTGCTTTCCCATGGTGTTTAACCACTGCAGTGGCTGAGGTGACTGAGAGCTGAGTGACTTTTACGACCTGAAAAAGGTGATAATTGTGCTGAAATTTGCTCTCAGGAGTGTTATATGGCTGTCATGAAATGCAATTTGTACATTATAGGATGGAAGACAGTGAGATGTGTGTCTTGCTCCTGAAATAGGTCTCACAGTCCATCAGGCTGCTGACAACAAGCAAGCGCAGGTCATGCCTCAACTTCTGAAGTCATTTTAGTGTTCACTCTTTAGATGTGAAAATCAAATTCCTGTGCAATTAATTGTGCAGAGTACCAAATGAAAGCCTGAAGACTGCAAGTCTTGTGCAGGCTGAAGGCAGGGTACTTGTTAAATCCTCTTGGGAAACAACGATCATTCCAGTGTTTCCTACTGCTCCCAAGTGTCCGGCTTCCAGCCTGAGGGGCTGTGCCCAGGGGAAGCTGCTGCCTTAAAACAAAACTCAGTGTGAGACTTCCCAGGTGTAGAACTGGGAAGGTAAAGGCAGGAATTGTGTGCTAGCTATGCTTCTGCCTTGGAAGAGAAACCAGCTGAGATGATCTCTGTGTTCCCCCTTACGTTTGTAAGAAACTGCCTTCAGCATTACAGAAAACACAGCTCTGGTCCTACAGGTTGGCTCGAGTCTTGTTGTCCATCCCCTGTGATTGCAGTGTGGGACATAGATGTCAAGAGTGAGCAAGCTGCACAAGGAGGGACAAGGAAACCATGGTTGGTCTCAGCTGGCCTTATGGTTTTCTCCTTTCTGCCTTCACACCCCACTCTGTCCCAGCTTTCCTGCTCCAGGCAGAGCAGCACCACAGCAGGGACTGCTGGAGTCCCCTCAGCCCTGTCAGTCCCCAGTTCTGCAAGGTCCCACTTTGGAGGAGGAGAAGGAAAATCCCCAGTATATACAGTTTATTTTAGAGCTTAGGAGTGAAATCTATGTGATGCTGTGTTGCCTGGCAACAGGCTGGGAGTGATGGAGCACAGGGCAAGTCCTCTTCAGGGCTGAGCTGGAGAGGATCATCTCCATCCACAGTGCCTCTGTGTGTGTGCACTTAGCAGAGAGAAGGGGAGTGTGATCCAGCAGAGAGGGATGTTTCTTGGAGCAAAGGCACAGGCACAAAAATGTGAGAATAACCAAGAGGGAGATGAAAGACTGAAGGTAAGGGGAGAGAAGTCAGAAAGGGAGAGAGGAAAGGAGAGCCCTGGGAAGACATCTGAACAGCCACTGAGCTGCAAAGGCTCATGGCTCTCATCTCCCAGGGAGGGATGCTGTCTTTCTTCGATATGTCCACATTTTGACACAAATTACTGCAGGAAAATGCAGTTTTCCCCTAAGTGCAAGCAGCATTTCTTCAGCTGTGAGGGATTCACATGGTTCTGGTGCCCTCACAACCCCTGGAGACCTCAGACAAGTTTTGAAACTAATTGCACTGATTTGGGCTAAGGGAGTTTTTCTGCAAAAAGAAGCATCCACAGAAGACTGCAGAGTGAATAACACCACTTGAAAGGATAGCACTCCCAGTTCATCTGTCCCAAGCTGACCACACTCAAGCTAAGGGATCAGGCATGGTCAGTACAGAGGGTGTCAGTCTAATGTCATTTCCTCTACCTGTAACTATCCCTGTACGTTGTCAGAAGGACATCATCCATCTCTTTGACCATTTCTGCCTTCCCCTTTTGCTCTTTTAGAGTAACCACACTATCTCACAGTGTACTCAGGAGGAGGCGCTCATCCATGCTGCCTCTGGGACACATAAAACAAGGTATCTTGCTCACACTCGCACAGTGATGCAGTAGTAGGGTTGCAATAGACTGCGGTTTCCCTGTGCTCAGCTCTACCGTCTTAATAATTAAGAGAAACCTTTTAGGTCAATTCTTTCCATCTTGATGCTTTTCCACCCAGCCTGACTGAAGACAGTGCTGTAACAGAACTTCGACCTGACAGAAAACCTCAAATCCAGCAATAAATTTATCCTGATCTGGAAAGATGAGCAAAATGCTTTTACTAAGTACAGCTATTACTGAGATGTTGGGATAAAGTTTTGTTTTAGCTGTACCTTTCTTTCAATTTCCAATATGAAGCGATACTAAATTTAAACTGATAAGGACTGAAGCACTTGTTAGAACAAAGTCTCTTACGATATTTTATTGTGAGTATTGAGGGGGAAAAACCCATCCCTCACAGAGCACATCCATTTTGTACTGTGTTTTCTGAGAAAATTAATCTATTGCTTTCTCTTTACAAATTAAGGTTCAGCACAGTACCTGAGGGCACAAGTGGAGGCAGCATTCCTTGGGGCTGGCGCACATAGGGTGAAGCAGCTGCGAGACCAGGACTTGCCCTGGTTGTGTTGAGTTTGCCTGTGTCAGCTATGCTGATAACCATGGCTGTCCTTGCCATAGCCTGAGCTTTGTAAGAAAAACAATGCGGGGGTTTTTAAGAGCAATACCCAGCAATCTTGACAAAGAAGAGGGTTACAAGCGTGCTCCCTGTGCCGAGTGGGGAGGAGCTCTGAAGCCTTTCTCGTCTGTCCTTGTGCTAGGCTGCTGTCCCTCTCACTCCACTGCTTTTTGGGCTGAAGAGTCTGTTCTCAGGAAGAGCTATCTATAATTGAAGCAATAGCTGAAACATCTGATTTTCCACCAAGCCAACACCTCCTGCTGCAGCTAGCACCAGCCTAAAGTGACTGCAAAGACATAACACTTTGGTAGCACGTTACGTTTGCTTTATGCTGGTGCCAGCTGTTGCAGGAGGAAGTAGAAAGTGAGTTGAAGCTAGCAGAAGAGCTTCTTGAAGGCTATGGACATAAATTTAGGCTGTATCTCATGTCTACTGTAAACTGAGGCACAGATCTAGGGGTGCAAGCTTTCTCAGGTGTCCTGGGTTCAGCAGGATTTAAACCACAATGTCAATCAAGATGCTTCAGTTTGTTTCCATTGAGGTTCCAAATGGATGTTTTCTATGCTTACCAAATTCATTGAGGGGAAATGTTTCCATCTAAAGTCCACAGGGAAAGTTAGCTTTTCCAAGGAAACTGCAGGGAGGCAAGAGAACAAAGTAACTAGAAGGGGAAATACAAAGCATTCCTGCAATGCTGATCAGAACAAACCTTCTCCAAGAGGGAAAGGCAGTTTCCTTTATGAATGGGAATTTGGATTTTCCAGAGTCAGCGGCTAGGCATGTGGGGCTTGAAGATATCAGTGATGCATTTTGTTTTCTTCTTTAATTGAATAAAACCAAATCCAACTGCTGCATTTCCCTGGGGGACCCAGTGGAAGTGCACAGCAAAGCCTAAATAACCCTCAGCTCAAGCTAAATCCTGACCTTCATATCTTCTTGGGTCTTCTAAAAAGGAGGACATAACACATTGCTACTCACACTGGAGTGAGGTGACCTGTATTTCTGCTATCACCTTCCTCCAGTCTCTGTTTCCCAGAGCAGGGACCATTTTTCTTCCACAGCTGGAAAGGACAAAGCACTTTGTAGACATAACCATAAGGGACAAGATAAGATATAACCAGGGGCAAACCCAGGAGCAGAGACAGAGCTGGATGCCTGTGTCCCTGGGGAACCTGCACCTCAGCCTCAGTGCCTCAGCCAGCAACCTCACAGGAGAAGCAGCAGCTTCCCAGCCTGTTTCCCAGCCTCCTGTCCCAGCTTCTGCCTGTGAGATTGTTTTCCAGATCATCACTTTAACAAATCTTTCAACAACGTCTGCTCAATTCTGCATAGAAAACAAAACCAACATGTTGGTGATACCCAGAGATTCAAGCATAGAAACGCTGCTTGCAAGGGAGCTCCGGACATCATCTGGTGCAACCTCCCCTCACACTCCAAGCCATCCACACCTTGCAGCCAGCAGGCAAAGCAGGAGGAACTCTCAATCCAAGGGAATTCTTGTTTTCCCAGTCTTAGGTAAGTGCCGGTCGGCTTGCCATTGCTTTGTCTTCCAGCACAAGACCTGTACCCCTTCCCAGCACTATAATGACCCCAGACAGAAGGGAGCATGTCCTCATGTGAACTTTGGACCAGGCAGCACATCCACTGCTTCCCTGTCCTTGGAGTCAGGCAGCACCCTGGGGGAGGCAGTTATCTCCTGGTGGTGGCAGTCGCATTTACATCCACAACTCTTCCACAAGCATCTTCATCCTGGCAGAAAGAAACAACGCTCATCAGACTTTCTCCTCTTTGCTTCCTGACCAACCCTGCAGGACATCTCCCTGGGAAGCTGGGGCTTTAAATACACTCTAAAAGAAATCATGCTTGCACGGGACTGGCTCTGCCACGCTTTAGCTCCCATAGAGGAAAGAAGTGGGCAACAGCCCTACAGCCCAGCCTGATCTATGAGCTCCCTCCAGCCCTGCCTGCTCCCCTGCAGCGGCAGTGAAGGCAGGAAGGGAGCCGGGCATCGTGGGGAGTGGAAAAGCTGTTTGCTTTATTGTACCTAATTCACAGTGGAAGAGCAGGGGTCAGGAGGCTGTTTTTCATGCCAAGATGTCCTAATTAAGTCAAGCACTGACGACGACATCTTAAAGGGGCTGATGAGGGGTAAATCATCTCCCAGCACTGGAAGCTCTGGGGGAAAATTACCCCAAGCCGTCCTGGTTAGGGGTCAGCATCATTCAGGCCCATGCACATCCCTCCATCGCCAGCCCTCAGCAGAGTGGAGCGCTCCTTCCCAGTACAGTGATGACAGCCGCTGTTGACATGGCAACGTGGGATGCTGCGGCGGGGATGGCCGGGCAATCGGCAGAATGGGAAACGTTTGATAGATTAAAAAACACCAACAGCGTGCACCCTCCCTCTCGCACTCACTCACTCCACCTTGCGCTGCCAAGTTGAATAACGATGGTACTGTGGTGGGAGAAAAACAGTGTAATCTGTGCCCTGGCTGCCAGGGACAAGGGTTACAGAGGGTTTAATTGCTTTGCTTCTTGATATCCCCTCATTTTTTTCCCCAACGTCTCTCCATGGGGAGGTAAAGGCAGGCGGTGGACAGGAATCTGGGGTGCAAGCAGGAGACCCAGGCTCTGTTTGTGCCATGATATCCCATGAATCTCATCATCATTCTGGACTGCTTTTACCCTCCTCAATATGGGATGGAGAGGGTGAATCTGAATTACAGGGGTTTTAATGGCTTAAGATCCTGGGCTTGTTAAGCACTAGGCAATTCTTGTTTATTATTAGAAACCATGCAAAATGTTCTCTAAGGAGCAAAGAGGAGTGAAGAGACAGAGGGGTTAAAAAAAGCAAACCACAAAGAGCACAAAGCAACATGTGATGAGAAGCAAAGCCACCTGTGACACCTAAAACCACCCAGCCATCAGACAACCACACTGGAGAGTTCTGCCATATGATGCTGCAGCTGTGTCAGGCCCCTGAGTGAACCACCAGACCCCAATTGCCCCTACTAGCTCCACCCTGGTCTCTCTATCGACAGCTACCCAACCATTGGGCTGTGATTCCATTTAAGCTCAGTCCCACAGTGTTGTGGGTTCTGCTGTTGCTGGATCTGTCTCTGAGAGCACTCTTACACCCAGTTTGGATTCGGACTACCTGGGTCTGGTCTGTTGTTTTGCTTTGTGTGTGAGACTGCTCTACTGTGTTCAGGTACAGTATGGTTGCACCCAGGTTGGTAAGGATATTATGTGTGTTGTGATTGCTTTTGGCTCCTGGCTTGCTCCCCATCATGGAGCAGCTCTGCTCTTACTTCTTCCCCCAGCACTCAACAGGAGCAGCTTTTTGAGGACCCTTCTGTAGCTGATATCTAAGCAGGAAGGCAGATAGCAGCTTTATGCCCTACTTGAGTTTTCTATGCTGTAACTTCTCTTGCAGTACTTCCTAGCTTGGCAGAGCCTTCTATGGGATTGTGCAAAACAGGAACCAGTTCCTGCTCCTAAGCATCCATTGAGGCAATAAGTGAAGGCCTTTCCTTGGCAAAAGGAGTGACCTAAGGTCACTTAGGAGGTTTATGTCAGATCAGTGCTTTGTCACTAAAATTTACCTTTAACTTATGGTAGGGCTTTAGGCTATAGTATCTTGCATTCAGACGTGGTTAGGCATGATCCTGAATAGGTGGGTAGGCAGTTGTGTCCCTTTTTTGCAAATGGAAAAAGAAGATTGGAGGAGTGGTCAGTGGGAAACATCAGCCCAGGTCCCACATCCAGGCTGCCTTGCTTGCACCTTCTGCAAATGCAGGAGCACAACAGCTTTGCAAGACCAGTTTGTGTCTGTTTCTGTGAAGACAGACATGACCCTAACATGGCTGTGTGCATGAAGGAGTGCCAGCATCAGATGATATGTTGCTTTGCACCAGGAACTGAGCTTTTTGAATCCCTTCTCCAGTGCCCTGATAGCACAACAGCATTTCCCCCTGTATCCTGTGGACAGGTTGAGCACAAACCTGTCTGCAATGGCAGAGGAAAGAATCCTGCTGCTCTGAAGGGGGATGGGGCTACTGTTTTCCTATAGCTCTACCATGTATGCAGGGATGAGACATCCACTCCAGCAGCTCGTCACTGCGCCAGGACCAATAGCTGGTGGTAGAGGGAATCCCTTTGCAGGGGTAAGCACTGCTGAGTCTAGCCAGCTCCTGACAGGGATCCTCTATAGAGCCCCAGTGAGCAACATCCTCCCTCATCCTCCCCAGAGGAGCTCTTGGAGTTTCCACTCTCCTCTGTTCTTTGTCTCCCCCAGCACAGCTACCTCCCTCTCCTGCATCTCTTCTGCCTTACTCCAAACCGTTCTGCAGCTTACTCTGCTCAAAATAGTTTCTGCTAAGGGAATTCCTCTCCCTCCTTCTCTGCTCTCCTGCAGTATTTCTCCCTGGCCTTTGCCCTAGGAGGTGTAGTTGAACATTAGCCCAAGCATCATCTCTCACTGGTGATCTGTAGCAGACTAGATGACTTTAAAACCCTCCTGAAAAACATCTTGTTGCAAAACCAGAGCATTAGAGAGGAAGACTTTGCTCTCCAGGTGGGATGTTTGCTGAGGAATTATTCTGAGCACTCATTATCTTAGCAGAGTGCTGTGTTCACCAAGGGCACTTCCAGCCTGAGCAGGAGCACTGCTGCCAGCATGCCTCTTCTCTCCAGCCACGGGGAGGTGCCAACCTCCAGCAGCGAACCATTCCCCCCTGTGGTACTGCAGGGATCCCCTGTATCCACCCCACAGACTTCAGGGGAATCTGCAACACATCACCTGCAGATCCCAATATACTGATTGCTGGGGGCTGCGTTCCTGTGGTTGGACTTGGTTTATTCACAGGGCAGAGTGCTATGGACCTTGAAGGACTCAGTGTCAGCAGTGGAACCAGATGCCCTGAGAGACCAGGGGTCTGAGGCACTGCAAAGCTTGTTCTGGTATTTCTTTAGTCCCTGCCCTGATTAGGTACTGTTTCTTGCTTCTGCCTTTTTAGCCACCTTCCTTCTGCAGTGAGCTGCTGAGTGTTGTGATTCTTCTGCAAATTATTGAAGAGACTTGGGTAATTACTGCCCCATAGCAAATGTGTTAAGTTTTGCCTGTCGAGCTGGACCTAATACCTGATGAGCCCTAAAGGCAGAATGATTGCCAGGGTGCTGTACATGCTGTATTGTGTGTGTGTGTGCTGCAACTGCTGAGCAGGAATTTAGTGAGGTGAGAGAAAGCTGCATGTATAACCTTTCTTTTAAAAATACTATAACAGTCTAACACAAGCCTGTGATGGGGATAGAGTAGCTATTTTTAGCAAAATGCTTCAGGTGAGTTGAAACTTCCCCCTTTGTTGCCTGTGTCTTCAAAGCACTTCTTTCAGCCTGAAGAAACAAGGCTAATAAGTCTCTTGCTTTTCAGCTCTCCTGGCATTGAGTCTACAAGTCTTAGATGCTGCTGCAAACTTGGGCACGGTGTTCCAGCTGCAGCCTGCACTGTTCTGTGTTACCACGCCTAGGTAATAAAACAAAGTGATATAAAATTATCCTAGATATTAGAGCTGGCAAACCCTGTATGTGGGCTTCCCTTGAAAATGGCCTGGGAGGTATTAGTAGCTTCAGAGTTTCTATGGACAATGACCCAGATTAGCTTTACATACTGCAAAGGTGATGCTGAAGCTGTGGCTGCCATGAAGATGCAGGCTTTGGCAAGGGAGCTAGCAGGGTGGTCGCTTCATGCCTTCTGTAGTGGTACACCCTCACCCAGCCAGGATAATGCACAGAGGGGGCTGATGGTGCCATCCACCCTGCTCCCAGGTGACGAGGAAAACTGGGTTGGTAAGGGACATAATCTTAAATGCATTGGGTAATACTGAAGATTGTCTGGTTTTCCCTCTAAAAGAGACTTTCCACCCCCAGGGTGACTGGCAAAGCCAGCTCCCTCAGGAAAGCAGTCCTGTCTAACCCAGTTTTATGCCATGCACTTAATGCAATGAATCTCTTCACTTTTCTCAAAGATCTTCACTTACAAGAAGATCCCTTGGCACCCATTTCAAAAAAAAAAAGAAGCCTTACTCACATGCCTTTATTGGGCTGCTTTTAAACCTGGCACAGATAAGCAGCACAGATAAGAGCTGTTATGTAGTTTGCATTCAGTTAATAAATATTAATGCTGACTTTAAGGTGGGTGGTGTGTTCTTATGTTTCTGGTAGTTAGCTAGTCTGGTATAAGAAATGGCTTATAGCGCCTCAACTTTTGATGAGGGTTTAAGAGGGTTAGAGCTCATGGAGTTTGAGGCCAGAAGGGTTATTTGATTAGTTGTTCTGTCTGGGATGTTCTGAAGTTTCAGCTGGTTAACACCCCTCAGCTGATGGGCCCAGTAACTTCAGCTGGATGAAGGCAGAGTAGGTGTTTGGCAAGGCCAGCTTGTTGAAAGGGTGGTATTTTGACTTGTAGACCTCCTGTAAATAGAAGCTCCTATGCAACCTAACAGACAAGGAACACAGTTGCAGGGAATGCAATACTTAATTACCCTTGCCATTAGAAGTGTTTGGTTTAACTTTTGGTTAATTTTGAACTCTGAAGGTCATTTTAGAAGCAAGTCTTGTTTCTCACCTACTTCATCATGACTAAACTAACTCAGCTCACTGCTGAATTTGGAAGGCTTTGCGTTTGAAGCTTCATTTTTATGAATGTGGGTACCTGCAATCTCCTAATGTGGGTGCAAGGTGTGGGAGCTGCTTAGCTAGGAAAGCAGGTCTATAACTCATGGGAGTGTTTATTTGACATTTAAGCTCTCCTTAGTGGTAGCTGATAAGGATGTCTTGTGTTGGACTCAAGTCCAATGGATTACAAATGATCCTGTGGAGCACCTAGGGTGAATGCCAAGTAGTCTGTGCTGTCAGTGTGATGGTGTATTATAAATGCAGCTTATCTTTCTCTAAGACTGCCTGGGACCTAATAGGTCAGGTAAGCACAGAGAGGAGAGGAGAGGAAAGCTATGGCTAAAGCTCTAACGGGAGGGCAGATGCTGATACAAGGCAGATCCTGACTGGTAGCAGCCTTGTGTCCTGTTTGCTGTGTCTCAGCTTGAGGTTGCCAGGAAGGCTTGCTGACCCCTCTTTGCAGCACACCTCTTTAATTAAGTGATGCATTTGCAGAAGCCAGTGCCACCAGGGCCTAATAAAGCTTCACTGAACAAAAAAGCTGGGCTTGGCTGGTGAGACATCACGTTGTGACATTTCCCATGGAAATATATGTAACAAGGGCAATTTATGCACCTCTGTCATACCTGGTAATGTATATACACATTTAACACAAGAGAAATCCCCTGCTCCATGGGGATTGAGGGCTGTTTGGCAAAATAAGCACTCTGCTATCAAATGAAGAGATCAGCTATGTTTCCCGGAGCCAGCAAGCCTCTGTTATATTTAACCCAGCAGTTTTCACACTGGGAGAGTAAGTACACTTTTTATATCTCATTTCTGTGCTGGGTGCCATGCTGCATTGCAATTGTGACAGAGGTGATACGTTCCCCAATAACACCTTTACAGGCTGCTTAGCACATCTGAGGCTCCTGTAAGGTGTGGGAGAGGAGAAGGAGGTAAAGGCAAGTGCAGAGCTTGGAGCCTCTGGTCCTGGTGTCTAATGAAGCTCTCCTCCCTTCCCTGGCTCCCTTTCTGACCTCCTTTCAAGCCCCACAGGTAGTAAAGCAAGCAAAGACTTGAGTTAACCCTTGAATGTTAGGAGTGGGTGAAGAGATGAAGCAAATGGAGGAAGAGGTGCAACATCCCTACCTAAGAAGTCTGGGATAGCTCTGGAGGCTGAGGAAGTGCTGTCCTGCTCCTTGTAGGGCTTGTTTTGGACCAGGGTGGTACCCACTTCCTCTCAAGGCATCTATTCAGACTAAGACTGAACCAGAGCAAGCTTAGCAAGAAGCTTTAAGCTCTGTGATTGTTCTCATGCCCTCCCTCTCCTCCACCAGCTGCTCCACTGCTGTGGTGACCTATGTTTAGAAGGGCTGGAGATAGCACTGATTCTCTGGGAAGTGTTTGGGCTCTACTCAGAGGCTGCTTTTCCAGGAGCAGAAAGACATGAGGGATATGATATCTCAGTTTGAAGGAGTTTTCCAAGCCTGGGGCTGAGTGCTGGAGCAGGAAAGGGAGAGCAGTTAAGGCATGTGGATGCTGGATCCCCTTCTTGCCCCAGAGGTGAGTTGTTCCCTCAAGCAGAGCTGAGGCAAACTTCTGTATCTGCATAGGCAAAGGGGATCTCAAATGCCATGCTGCTTGCTTTATCTCCAAGCCCTGGGGAAAGGTTTAGTATCTGAATCTCTAATATTAATCAATACCCCTTCTCATGGGGAGCCATGAGTGGAAGCTGATAGGAAAGCAGAGCTCTGATGGAAGCTGCTGTGGCTGCAGGAGGGGCACTGAGCTTTGCAGCACACTCCTGCATCCCTGGGGAGGGAAGACCTGACTTGCAAGATTACTGATGAGCTGTGGACTCTGATTTTCATCTTTGCAGAGTGAAGAGGGTGAAGGCTTCCCTGTCTCTCTTGTCTGTCCTATGAGATATATGGCATGAACAGCATAGTTGCAAGTATCCATGGAGAACTAAAAATGCTTTACAGGAGCAGGCTTACAGCACAAGCCCTTTTTAAAAAACAGGGAAAACAGAGGCATGCTACTATACCGTCATGATCAATACGTTAATGTGACAGTCAGGAATATGGACCTTGCAGGCTTTTCCCATCCTAAGCAGAGCTAGGAGGTTACCTGGAGCAGGGTTAGGCGAGTACAAGAGGGTTAAAAGTACCACCTGTATAGCAAAAGCAATGTGTGCCTGCTGAGGGGTGCATATGCAGATGTGGAAAAGAGGCAAGACAGCAGGATCTAGAAATTACTGAACATAGGCAGCTGGCCAGATGCATGTTGCAGAGGACATCATGTGTCCTGCCTGACAGAGAATCACCATCTGAGAAATGGGGCTTGGGGCATGGGGTAGAAATAAGGGGGATGCTGGTAGTTTCATGTTAATGAAAATATGATTAACAGTTGTAATTAACTGATAAAATGGTGGCTAATTCTCTGCCCCCTCCTGATGATGTATGAGATGCAGAGGCTGCCTGTGTCCATGGTTTCTGCTTATGGCAGCACTCTGTAGCATCTCAAACTTTCTGCCTCCAACTCAGGCCCCAGTGGGTGTTCCCATGGCTCCTGCTGCTGAGACTGGTGTGTGGAGCTCCTCTCTACCCCAGGCTTGCTGACCCCAATCCCAAACCTGCCTGATTGGGAGGCTTAATAGCAGCAAAAGGAATGCTGGGAGTACTGAGGCAGAAATTGAGAAGGAAAGTTGATCTCTGACAGTGCATCTGCTCACAGATGCAGCCTTGGCCATGGCTCACCAAGGATTGGGGGCCAAGTTGGTCAGGCAGCTGAATGAGATGGTGTTTCCTGACATCTGGAGCTTCCTATGGGTCTTGTGTACCCTAAAACTAAAACACTTACCAAGCCTCGGAGACCAGAGGGGCTCGGGGTGTTCTCACAGTTTGGAGCTGATGTCCTAGGTTCACACTGTGGGATGGGCTGGCTGAGCTGCTGTGATGGCTTTCTCAGTAGTTTTAACCCCCCATTCCCTCAGTTCCAATGTCATATTGCTGGGGGAGGTAGGGGTGTGTGTGATCCATCTTATGTGGGTGGCATCTCACCAGCCTTGAAGTGCTGAACTGATGCTGCATCGTCTACTGAACTAGCACTCCTCTTTTTTCAGTAGCATATTCATGGCAAGGTCAGTACTGCAAAGTACCTTTTCCCTGCCTCTGTCTTGTCTAGGCAATGGTTAATAGGCTCTATAAAACAGGAATTAAAGTACTCATGGAGTTGAACTTCCCAATTTAAAAGTCTAGGTAAACTTGCACAAACATGCGTAAGCAATACTAGAGGAAGGCACAGTATGTGTAGACTCCTAACATGAGTAGGGCAACTGCATGGGTGACAAGGAAACAGCTTTCTTTTGTTTTTGCACTATGAGGCTAACATTTGTCCCTACAATGACAACAGATGGCACTTCTGGTGCATGTGCCCAGGGCAGATCAGAAACTGGTGCTCTGTCCCATCTAAATAGCTATTGTTTTCACTGGAGCAATTGTGAAGGTTGTGTTTTTGGCTCTAAAGGGGAAGAACAAGGCAGGTGAGCTATATTTTGTTTGATTGCATATGCATGATCTAAAAAAAAGTGACTATCAATTCCTCTAAGGATACCTGATGAGCATTAAAAATACAATTGCAAGAATAATCAGGTCAGACTTCAAACAAATGCAGGGAAGCAGATTTGTTGAAGAAACAGATATGCTGCTATGTCACACTTTGTCTGAACAGTGTCTTAAAAGCTGATCTTCCTCTCGGAGATCAAGCCAATGTTCTTCATCCTGCTTGCCCACAAGCTGTAACTAGCCAAGAAGTTCTAATTGGAAAGAAAAGCAAACCCCACGGTTTTATGGGGCATTTCCAGAGCTTATAGCATTGTATGGCAGAGAGGGCTTGTGCCTCCGTGGCTTATGGTGAGCGCAAACAGGACCACAGGGGGCTGGTGGGGAACTACCCTGAGGGCTGTGAACTGACCAGTCTTGTGATGGGCCTTGCTGCCTGCTTGGCAAGGGGAGATTGAAGGAGAGGCATGAGCCTGTTGCAGTAGCCTAAGCTGGCAAATGCTTGGTTCCAGGCTATGGCTGGGAGCTGCAGGGATGAAGCTTGTTTGTGCTGAAGCTCTTTCTTCCAGCAGAGCCAGGGTGAGAGGTACTGCCAGCTTGTCTGTGGGATGTTAACAAAGGTGCAGGGAGCCTGAGCTCCTTCTCCCTCTAAACCAAACCCAGTGATTCCTCATATGTCCAACTGGGACAGTTGTGTAGACAGGGAGCTCCTGCAGATTGGCACCTGCTGGGTAGGGGTTTAGCCCCATGGCTTTGTTCCTTACCTTGTTGGGTAGGCTTACAGGCTGAGGCCTGTCTGGTGCAGTAGAGCTGGAAATGCAAACTCAAGCTCTACTGAAAAGCAGTGACTCAGTTGCTATCCATAGCTCAACTTAGAAAAAAGCCCAGATACACTAAAATGCCATCTTACAGTCACTTACCTGCAGAAGGGCACTTTTATGCTTCACTGGAATGCAAATGCTTGAATAAGCTTCAGTTTAAAATGGAAATTCATCTGGGAAAGCAGAGGTCTCCCACAGACATGTCCACTTATCAGAAATGCACTGGTTGACTTGAAAGGCTGTGGCACATGTCTGCAGTGACACTACTGTTGCTTTACAGCTTTTCTTAGCATGTGAGCAGCTTAGCCTAGTGAAGACACTGCGGGAACAATGCATTAAGGGCTGCTAGAAGGCTGTGTAAAAGGAGGGAGGGAAGACCCTGAGAAGACAGGACTGTGTCCACCTAACTGGAGAGCTGCTTGGATTCTGCTGGGGTCCAGAGAGCAGCTTTGAACCAGTTTCCTTAGGAACCAGGTGCTAGTGTAGACAGAAATTCCCAGGGAGCTCCCTGCCTGCTATTTGATCAGTCTTTGCAGGAATAAATATGCATTAACAAAACAAGCCGTACTTCTGCACCCAAACGGCTGCTGCTTCTGCTCTGCAGCGCTCATCCGGCAATCCACTACCACCATTGGAGATGCAGAGGTTTCTATCTGAAAACCACACGAGTGCTTGTGGCCGGGCGGAGGTTGGTTCCCTCCAAGCTCCAGCACTGGCAGGAGGGGTGGGAACATGAGTGTCTCCCTGCAGGGTGCTGCTCTGAGGGGCCGCTCTGGTTTAGCGGAGGGATGCGTTCCATGCCCAGTCCCCAGAGCCCCGGTCCCGGCCCGGGAGCAGCGGCGCTTCCCTCCCGTGGCTGGCAGAGGGCAGCAGAAGCCGCGGAACGGGCTGCGAGCCCGGGTTAGATGTGGAGGCAATTGCGCAGCGGCGGTGGGGACAGGGTCAGGCTGGTGCCTTAGCCCGGGCCGGCTCATCCACTGGGCTCATCCAGGTTCCTTCCCTGGGCAAGCCTGCAGGCAGATGTTGGTGCTGCCAGCAAGGCCTCTTGCCTTCATCTCCGTGCCTGCTGGAAGGGTCTGTGCTGTCTGCAGTGAGCCTTCTGCTGGTATATAGCCATAGAAAAGGGAAGGATTTCAGCTGGAGCAAATGCATTTCTGTCCCATGTTGGCAATCAATAGCATCAGCAGAGGGCTTGGAACTAGATGGACTTTGAAAGTCCCTTCCAACCCAGACCAGTCTGTGATTCTATAACAGCATGACTGGCTAACCCTCCTAGCGTGGCTCCTAGTACAGCTTTCCCTGCACTACATGTAATCCCCCCTTCCAGCCTTCTCTGGGCATGAGAGGGTAGTGGTTGGTTTTGGTAAAACAAATCTCTCAGCCCATGGTTGGTCTGCGCACTGATGCCCAAGAGGAGTTCTGCTGTATCCTTGCTGGTGCCACAGCAGGTTGCTGGCCACAGGCATGGGGATGGGAATGTGACCAGCACAGGCTGTGGGTAGAGACTGAGAAAATTAAGCACAGAAGGGAGGTAAACTGAGGGGTATGGGGGGGAGCTCGGTGCTGTGGTGAAAAGAAGGTCTTGGTGCAAACCCCTGGGCTCCCCTTGGCGTGCTGTTCCCTCACCACTAGTTTAGGACCCTGCCTGTATCCGGGGATGCTGCCTCTTGGTTGCAGGGCAGTGCAAAGGGACTGGCCTGGGCTTGGCTCTGGATGGAGCTTTTTCTCTCCAGAGTAGTTGACTCCAGCCTCTCATTGATTTCCATTTGAGTCAGACACTTCTTAAAAGCCCCAGAGGGAGCTTGCACAGCATCTGTATCTCTGCAGTTTCCAGAGCGAGTGTTGTGCCAAATACCTCCATGTGTGAATAACTGAGGGAATCCCTCTGTAACCTCTTTTTTATGGATGCCTCTTTCTCAGTCTCCCAAACGTGGATGTTTGGGTGCTAGTCATTGCTGAAGGACAACAGTCCCTTTTAGAAAGAGGTCCTGATCAGCATCACCCCAGCTGTGCCTTTCTTTCCCTGAGTGTTGTAGGAAAAGGTGCAGTTCTTCTCATGCAGGTTATAATCTCCCAATACCTGAGTAACCTTCACGGGTGTTTAATCCCACTGCAAAACAATACTTGCTGATTGTGGTGGTGTCCCCTGGCCCTGTCCTCATGGCCAGGACCAGGCCTGGGTCTGTTCCTTGCAGTATGGCAATCAGTGCAGAGCACTGCCTGGCTCTGGAGGCTCTGAGGTTTGTTTGTGAAGAGCTGGAGGCATCTTTACTGTTTCTCTTTACTACCTCCTCACAGGGCTTTGCTTTGCAAAAACTCCACTTTGAGAAGTATCTTAGCACAAGAGTTAAAGCTGGTTCAAATGGGTGGTTCCTTGGTGAGGACCTTCTCTTTCTTTGAATGTTCTCATCCATTTTCACCTAACAAAGCTTTTTTGTTCTGGCTTAATTTTTTATTTCCTACTGGGAAGACTTATCAGGCCTTTCCACCTCCCTCAAAGTGATGGAAACCCCTCATCGCTGTTCTTGTGGGTAAAATGGGAGTGAAAAAAGGGACTAAGGCATTAGCTACTTGCTCAAATATTCTGATTTCCTTTTCACTCGGGTGAAGATAGAAGGATAAAGAGGAGAAAAGAACTGAGATTGTTCTGTTTCCTCTGAAAAATTCATCTAGCTGCTGTTCTGGCTGGTAGAGAGCTTAAAATGGAAATGTAAGACCTTGAATAAAAATGTAGTTTTCCAAAGTTTCATTTTGCATTTTTAAAGTTGTTTTTCAAAAAGATAGAAAATTCAGCAGAAGCCACTTTAAAATTAAAGGCTGCCAACATCACATCCTTGTAACTCTGGTTCTTACTAACAGAGTAGTGCTGAAGCCTGATGCTGCTGATGTGCAGTGAGATCTGTTTGGTCCTTGGCAGCAGCTCCTCATCTCCATTGTGTCTTTGTACCATGTCTCCTCCTCCCAATTCCCTTCGTCTCTCTATCAAAGGGATTTGGAGCACCCCTACCTGTTGGCCTTGTCTGAATGCCCTAAAAGCATCAGGAGAGCTGCTTCAGTGCTGTGCGCTGTGGAGGTGCTTTGGAGTGAAGGCAAGATGAAACTAGACCAAAAACTCATCTAAGCTTTGGTGTGGAAACTCAGCTTGAGGGGGGGAAAAACAGGACAGTTGTACCTCTCCTCTAGCCAGGTAGAAAAAGGCTCTTGTGTGTGCCTTCCCACTGAGAGATTCAGACTTTTCTACCTGCCACATTCCCTTTCCTGTGACCTCTACATTATAGGTATTCTCTGTGGCTATGGTTTATATAGAGTGAATGAAGCACTGGCTCTTAGATCAGCCTTCTCAAGAAGTTGTTTCCTTGTAAGCAGCCAAGCATTTTCGCAGCCCTGGTATTCTCCACCTTGATTTCATTAGTCTTTTAAGTCAAACTTTTTTCTTCTTTTCTTAGCTTCATGTTAACCTTCTGCTCTGAACACAGCTTTTATGTATGCTCATGGTGCTGAAACGTGCTGTCAGTGAAGCCTGATGTTGAGGAGCTGGGATATTGAAACTGAATCTGTCTCTTTTTACCTTACCTCACCCCATGCTGTGCATATGCATCAATATAGCCCAATTACCTGACCCCCCTGGATCTTCTCTTGAAGCACCTCTGCCTCATTGAGTGCACAGGACACCCAGTGCTTGCATTCCCTGTGGCCTTTAGGTTTTCTCTTTTGCCTATTGTAGGATCTGCTGCTTTGCTGCACAGTAGTACTCATCACTATTGTATCAGACTGCTTCACACATGGTAATGAATTTAATTTCACACCACCACTACTGGAAGACAGGTTATTTTTATCCTCTCTTTAAATCTGTGAGAATTCACATGCAGAGCTTCAAGCAGAAAAGCAGTGAATGCTTTTGGCTGTCAAACTGAAGATATCTAGGGTCATGATTTGGGAATGCTTAGCCCCAGGGGGCTCTCTGCGGTGCAGCTGCTCCTGACACTAGTGGGTGCCTGGCACATCTGTAAGGCAGACCCAGGAGATCTCATATAACTGGGAACCAAAGTGGCTCCCTATGGAAACTTGGGCTTGAGTGGTTCTGTTGGTACTCTGTAAGAGCCAGGGGCAACACCTGCTCCCACAATGTGCCCTCACAGGATGAGCATCCTCTATCTCTCTGCAGCTTTATTTGTCCCTCATTATGGGCAACAAATAGCAGTTCCCTGTAAACAGGAACTGCTGCTACTTCATTGTGCTAATTCAGTCTGGGATAGATGCATCTGGCTGGCTGAAAGAGCTGGAATTCCTGTAGTGAAGTAATAGGATTATAAAATTAAACATGATCATAATTTGCTGCCCTTTCATCTGTATGTAAGGGCATCAGGGCTGCTCTGAATTCTGGTACTCCTGATTGAGTGCTTGATTCTACAGCCTTGTGGGTATTGCTTCTGAAGAGGCTTCACAGACTGTTGGCAGCAGACACTTGGGGATACAACACTGTTTATGGGGTACAGTTCCCTCCCCACATGCTTTGGCTGCTGGTTATGGTCCAGGGTCTTCTGTCTTCAGCCCAGTGTTTGACCAATGTGGCCTTATCTCAGCTGTTCCTACCTGCCCAGCCAGACCCAACATCCCTGACTAGACAGATAGAGCTGTTGGCCACTGAACTCTCCCTCTTGTCCCTTTTAGTTTGGAATTCCTATTGTACATGTTCAATTTGTACTCATGCCCTTGCTTTTCGAAGGACATTAAGAAAGGCTGCTTGGGGGCTGAGTGGAGTCCAGCTGTGTGCTGGAGTATGGGAAATACATATTTCTTTGTCCTTTGCATTTCTACTTTTGTTAACACTGATGTTGGCCAAAATCATATGGGCAAATATGGACTTCAAGAAATGCCATGTGATTATTTTCCTTGTGGATGGATGCTTGGGTTGGCTCAGCAGCACAACTACGAAGCATGTGTGCAAGCAAGAAATGGGAGAGGGGATGCACTAGAAAAAGAAGGTGGCCTTTCCTGGAATAGGTGACTGATTGCTGTGCTTTGAATTCAGGAGACTTGGGAAGTGCCCAGGACAGAAGCTGCTGATCTATTAGTGGTGATGTCATCCTGTTAGCTGAAACATCACCTTTGGATGGAGTTATAATCTTCAACAAAGTAATCTACACTCAAGTTTATAATGTGCATCAACTTTAAGACAGCCATAGCAGAGTTGGACATGCTGCCACTGTCAGGGCCCTTTTGTTTTGCAGGTAGATAGAGGAGTGTGTGTCTGTGCCTCTCTGAGGGTAGTCACTTGGGCTTTCTGAGCGCATCTCTGTCCTGTAGAGGTTGAAGAGTCATCCATTTATGCTGCTGCTCAGCATTGCAGCCTTGCCCTGGCTTCCTTGGCATCTGAAAACTGTTTCACTAAAAGCCTTTTGTAGCTTCTGAACTTTATGAAGAAACCACCCCACACAAAAGAAAAAAAAACCCAAACAATCAAACATCCCCATTTTTATCCTTAGGAAGCGATGAAGTTTTGCAAGTCCCTTGTGTTGGTCTGTGTGTGAGGCTGGATGCTGTGCTTTGTTGCCATGCCCTGCTGCAAGAGACTTGAATTTGGGTGAATCTTTCCAGGTTTCCATAATGGTCCTTTGCTAAAAGTGGGCATGAGTTTCCCATCTTACCTGGGGACAAAGCTTCCATCATTCTCTCCTAATAGTACTTGGGAGGACTTGTCTGCCTACAGTGATGTACCAAAGCCCTTTCTGCCTGGGGGCTGCTTTGCCTTTGTGGAAAAAGGTAGAGAGAAGCAAGGGACTTATGGGGCTATTGGGCTGTGAGGTAGGGCTGAACCTCCCCCTGCTCTTTCTTTGGTGTCTTTTCCTTTGCTGGTGGGTTCTGCTTTCTTCACACCTGATTTTCTGTGTCTTCTCTTTATATGCTTTTTCCAATTTTGTTATTGGCTGCTCCCATTTCAGAACCTCTTCAATCTTAATTAATGTGATGCTTATTCCCACTTCCAGATCAGTAATTATTACATCTAATAAGATCCAGTCCTGACATGTGCATTACCTCCTGCTCTCTCAACACGTTGCAGTTTGCCATGATGTTACAGCAATGCAGTAGCACATCACTCCATGCAAGAAGGTCCCTACCAATCTGGTTTTCAAGCAAAGAGCAAAACAAATCAGACCTAGAAAGAGACCTCTGTATGCTGTTAAACAGAAGGAGAAGCTGCTGTAGTGGTACTTTTCTTGCCACAGCTCCTGGCACCTTGGATGACTCCAGATCTGCAATCCATAGAGAAAGGTTCACTCTGCTGCTGCTGAGCCTGCTCCCTCTATGGAAGCTGATTGTGGGCCCTTGGAATTTAGCAAAGCTCTTTTCTTTCTGCCTTCCTAATTATGATCTCTAGGACTGCAAATTGTCAGGTTTCCATCAAAATCCTGGGGGCTTGTACATGGAGAAATTTCCACTTAGAAAAGAAACAAATGTCCTATTGAAAACCTCTGGCTGGGGCCCTTTCAGAATTGCTCCAGAACATGTGCTCCACTAAACACCACCTAAACACATTCTAAACACCACCTCCACAGCCTCCCTCCAGACAAGGGAAGCTGTCTGGGGGTTGCATATCTAATGCTTCCCACTGATCACTTACCCTTTTGTATAAGAAATATAACAAAGTAGCCTGATTAACTGGGATTGAAGGAATTAAGCCTGTGTTTGCGGAGATAACGATCAATGAGGTCTCTTTTAACACACTTGTTACTCTGGGCTTCCTTTGATTGGCATATCAGCAGCTACACACCACAAATTACCTTGATGGATTCCCCTGTGCATCTGAATGTAAAAGAGATGAGGCAGAAGGTTATTTTAGTTAATATTCCAGTGTGTGATTTGCCAGGTGCTGTGCAGCTTCTGTCTTGAGCAGTAATCACTGTTCTTTCACTTCTAAAGCCCATGGAAATAGCACTGCCACTGTCCTTGAACCTGGCTCTGAGCTTTCCATAGCTTCCCTATTCCTTGACCTTTCTGCTGAAACTATTCCTTTAAGCAGTAGATGCCTCGAGGAGGGAGAAAATGCTGTGAAACTGAGGCCGTTTAATTACTGGCACAAGCTCTTGGCAAGACCTAGCAGGTTCTCCCAGGTGGCTGGCATCCATCCGGGTGGGAATGAGCTAAGGATATGTTCCTGGGTGCATGTGGGTCCACAGCAGAAACTTTGGTGCTCCCCACTGCAGCCCATTAGCAGTGAAATGAGAGGCTGCCTTCCTCAGATTAGAAAGCACTTGAGGATGTCATTTACTCAGGCAGATTTCCCAGCTGACTGAGCAGTCTTATTCCACTAATTGTAAATCAAGAGGGTGGCATGTACAGTGGCTCCCAGACAGGAGAAGCTCTTCTTCCTAATGGTGGGGCTGGCTGGACTAGGAAAAGAGAAATGGATCCTGCTAATTATTATCCTCTCCCTTCCAATCAGTTGGAACAAAGTAAAGCTTTTTATGGTAAGTCTTGCAAAGTTTGATGCTTGATTGCTGCAGCTGCTGCCCTTTAACAACTGGGGCCCAAGTCCAGCCCTGCACATGAAGTTTACCAGCACTGGGGTTAACTCACAGTAACAGGGGGTAATACTGGCTCTGACTGGCTGCTGCCGGGGACCTGGGACTATGGAGATATACAAAGGAAATAACTAACCTGAATCCTCAGTAGGTGTTTGACCAAGCCATTGTAGGACTGTGTTCTTCTGCCTGTTTTTAGTTGGCATGGGAGGGAGAGCACTTAGGAAGAGTTGCTCTTTCAAATTTCCCAATTACAGCATCTCTTTTCTCATCTTGAGTGTCCTTTAATTCCCTAGTCTTGTGTTTTCCTATTTGGCTGAGGCTGACTGCATTTCCAGAGGCTCCATGTCCCATTGCCAGACAGCTGATAGCAGCAGCAGAACATCTGCCTGTCTCTGCCCTGCGGCTCTTCCTCCTGAGCCTAACTGTTTTGCTCTGCCATGTGCCTTCCTATCATCAAATGCACAACTCTTCTTGCTGCTTGTCTCTCATCTGTTTACACTGAAAAGCTCTCCTGAAGCAGAAAGGCCCTGGGAGAGCATTGGTGATTGGTGGCATGTTTTTAGGCACCACTACAGCTGGATTCTCCAAAGCACTGTGCCAGGAAGGAGTCCCAGATGCCTGCCTTGGGTCCCATAGGCTAATGTCTGCTTCAGTGTTGGCTCAGTTCTGAGAGACAGCTGGTGTAGTGGTTTCCAATGCATGTGTCTGAAGGTGTCTCTGAGAGTGGGGGTCACTGTCAATCCTAATGAAGTTAGGGATGGGCAGGACCTGGCTGATGGATAAGCATGCTTCCATCCCTGGCACTAGTTGTGCAGATGCTGTGTGCATAAGAAGCCATGGAGTGATGGAGAGACAGGCCTTGGGCTTTGAACTGCCCCTTTTTTCTGTGCATAGCCACATGCCAGGACAACATGAACATGTGAACCTTTTCTGAGCAGTTCGTCCTTTTATTGACTACTGAGCTTCTGTCTCAGCCTCAGCTTCCCATGAGGCTGCCTCCAGGAGCCAGCAGTTGGAGTGTCCTGTCTCCTGCAGCCACCACTCACCTTAATATCATGAAGAGCTCTTATTACCTGAGTCTCTGCTGTTTTGTTTCAGTAATTAGAGCTGATGAGATCCACTCAGTGTTAGACACTTGCTTGTCCCTCAGCTTCTTGTGGTCCTTGTAAAGTTTACCAAACATGACAAGATATTAATCCTTTCAGGAACCATAGCACAGGCAACGTGGTGACATTTAAAGCTCCTGTTAAAGTAGCAGGTTCAGCTGAAGCCTATAGGAACCTTCTGCTTTCATGCTGACAGGCTCTATCCACATCCATACTATGTGGCTAACTACCTGTCTTGATCCTAAAATTGCTATTTTGAAGATCAGTCTGTACAGTTAGTCTCCAGGTATGGTAGGTCCCCGAGTGCACCAGGGTTCATACTTCCCTTGGGATTTATTCTCCTAATCACCTTTGCATCTGAAATAATCAACATCTTTATGCCAGGAAGCTCACTGTTATTTGGTGTGCAGCTATAAACTGAACCCAGTTATCAAGGTATGATTAGACCAGGGATGTCTTTGGGATGACAAAGAAAGCTGAGGAAGTTATCTAGAGGGGAAGGAAGACCTGGAATAATATACTCCATGTAATATGAACATGGGGCACTTTCCAAACACTTCAGCTAGTGTTGTCAACTCCTGCAATTTCTAATGTGAAACTCATTGTGTTTGGCCCTGTTTCAAGTTCCAGATTTTGCCTTCATGCCACTGTACACTTCCTTCTGAAACAAAAAATGAGCTCACAGTTTTGTGGGTGCAGAAGCAAGCTGAGAAGGACCCTCCATCAGAAAAGCAATCAGGCAGGACTCTTAAAGCCAGCCTTCCCAAGCACCTGATTTAGATGAGTGTTAGGTACCTAAATTGCTTAAGCATATCTGGACTTGACAAGCATGCGCAATGTTAGAAATTAGAAATGCTGAGGCATCCAAAACCTTATGGCTCCACAGGGGCATTTTTGAACTGATGCTGCTATTGTAACTGCAGAAGAGAGAAGAAAGAATATGTGAACAGGTCTTTCTCTCCAGGTTTATTTTTGCTCTTGCCAAGGGACTGCAGAACAAATACAGTCTCTTTCAGGCCCATTAGCTTTTATGAGTTTGTTCCTCTGCCAGCATATGGTTTTTGAAATTCAAGACAACCATCTCTGCTAAGAGAGCTCTGGTACTTCTCCATGGAGTTGGACCTGGCTTCTGGAGATCCAGATGGACATTTGTCACAGAAGCAAGGCTCCAGCTCTTTGCTTTGTCAGGATCTGCTGACACGCAGACCTTGAGCTCTGCAGTGTCTTGCAGGAAGGGTGATTTAGCTCTTTGAGTTGTTGTGTTGAGTATACATAGAATCATAGAATAGCCAGGGTTGGAAAGGACCTTAAGATCATCTAGTTCCAACCCCCCTGCCATAAGCTGAGTAGCTGTGTAAAGCAAAGGTATATAGCTACCCTAGTGCCCACTTCTGGATTTCCTTGGGCACATCTAAGCTATGGGTAAACCCCCAGATATGCTGGAGCCCTTATCTAAAGCAGCAAGGATTATGTGATCTCATACAGAAACACCATGTTGTACCTCAAGCATCCCTTGGTGTTATATATGTACATCAGTGCTGCTCAGGGAATGTGGGGAGGGGTGGAAAAAATATCTTTTCCACTAGTGCACAACAGGGACATGGTTTAGTTGTGGCTTGAAAATGAAAGTTGGCTTGACAATGACAGTTGGAATCAGTGATCTTAAAGGTCTTTTCCAACCTAAGTGGTTCTATATGGGATACAAAGAAAAAGCTCCCCCTATTTTCTAAGTGTTAGAGGTGGACAGTTTCAGCAGCAAGAACACCTTTTTGCTGTGTATTGGAGAGGGTGAAAAGAGCACCATGTCCTGCAGCCCCTTCCCAATGCCACAGGGGAAAAAACATGTGGGGAAATTCTGCTCTTGTGGGCACCAGCAGATTGTTACCAGTCACGTACCTTTAACTCACCAGCCCATGGGCAATAATGGTGGGTTTACTGGTGAGGTGGTCCCCAAAGGAAAGTCCTGATAAGAGAAGACTTTGAAGGGTAGCCTTGCATTTAAACTGAGCTAGAGGAAAGGTTGCTTTTGAGCTGTTCTCAATAGCAGGGACAGCACAGCTTTTTAGGTGGCTCTTTGCTCCCTCCTGGCAGGCTTTGACAGGGATGGGAGGAGGGTGCCTTACCACGGGGGAAGGAGGTGTCTTTCTGCCTCAGCCCGGTGCTATGCCTGTCTGCTGGGGGCTAGCCCAGGGCTCTGCTCCCTGCCCAAGGGAGTAAGAACACAAGCTCATTGCTTGAGGGGTGCAAACATGGTACTGCAGAGGGTAAACAGCAGCTCTGTACATATATGGGAGGACAGGATAGTGGCAGCAGGGCTCCCAGCATCATGCAGCGCGAGCGGTGACCCCCATCTCCAACCCAGGATGCAGGCAGGTGGCTGATTTATGGCCAAGGCGAGATAGGGGTCTCTGAGTTAAGCTGTAGGCGAGTTGCCATGGAGATGGGTTAATAAAGTACCAGGCAGCAGCCCGCTCTGACAATGCTACAGTTGCAAGGAGCAGGCTGATGGGGAGAAGGGGCAGGTGGCCTGGTGGGGTTGGAAAGTGAGAACAGGGTAACCCCAGGAAAGTGGGGCAGGACTTGGGTCTGTAGGGCTGTTGAGGGTGCTTTGAGAAAGGAAGGGATGATAGGAAAAGAGAGTCCCTTCTCTCAGCTCTTTGGAAGGAGGGTGTCAAGATGGTGCTTGTTGGTGGTGAGTGGGACCAACAGCTTTCAGGGAAGCGGTTGGAATTCTTTGCAGCCAAAGTGTCTTTTGTCCTGGTCTACTGCCTGTATTAGTCACCTGTCTGCTTAGTGACTGTAGGCTTGCTGCTTCCCCCAGCAGCATGAGAGGGAAAGCAGTGCAGATGCCAGCTTCCAGAGGTTGCTTCAGGCAGGACTGGTGCAAAGGACACTGCTGTGCTTAGTGTTGGCTTATGTGTAGGGAAAAAACTGGACCTACTTCATGCCAAAGCAGGTGCTTGCAAGCAAGCAATCAGAACCTTTCTAACTGCAAGCCCTGTGCTTATGTGCCTTCAGCCTCAGAGCAGGTCTGCACCACCCTGTGAAGCAGTGTGTTATTGGCGCATGTCTCCCTTGACATGCTGCCCTTCTGCCTTTCAGCACTGGGGAAGGTCACCTCTTCCTTTACTTGGTCCTCCACCCCAGCCATTGCAATGTAACTGCAGCCAGCTCTTTTAAATGTATGGGTGTTGGGTGGGATGAATGGGGATGGCATGGACTTGCCACCAAAGAGGTGGAGCTATTCTGCACATCCCTATGTTCTTGCTCCAGCTTGCACCTTCAGAATGGGCCTGCTCTGCTTTGCTAGCAGAGCTTTAATCTGCAATCCCATTCAGTTCAAGGGCACTGTAGCATGGACCTAATACTAAGCCTGCTTTTACTCTGGCTAGTTGGGTATGGTGATGGGAAGGGAAGACTTAGTTATTAGTGAGATATTTCCAAACTGCTGTACTTCCGTTTTGAGAGATTATTCCTCTGTAATATGGTGACAGACATATTTTAACCTTCATCACCATAAGAAAGGTTTTGCCTGAAAGCCATCAGCTCCTGGAGTGAGCCAGAGTTCAGGCAGGTGCTCCAGCAGGTTAAGGGAGGTGAAAGCTTATGTGTTTTAAGAAAGAAATAAAAAGACTTATGATGGAGTGATGCATTAAAAGATAATTGCTTATAAGTTTCACAAGATGTTTTTATGCCTCCTGAATTGATGGATGTATCCACAGAGACTGATGCTCATAGTGCAGGGTTCACTTTCCTCCTGGACAGAGCAGATATCAAAACAGTTCCAGCTAGCTAATGCCAGCTATAGATAACCCTACCCTCCATAGAAAAGGTTGTCTAAAGCTGGACTACTTGAGCTGCCTTCTTCCCTGGTCAAAGCCTCCCCACCATGATAGCATCCCATGTTCAAAACCATCCTACACTGCTGGTGAATAGTCCTTGTGTCTTTAGCTCTGTCATCATGCACTATCCAGATGGTAGGAGTACTCCCCTCCCTTATGGGTCACCTGGCTTTAGGCACTGGCTGAGATGAAGGAGGACTTCCACTGCCTCCCTTGATGTCTTTGCAGGGCTAGCTGGTTGGGTGAGCAAGCCAGCCCTTACTGTTGCAGCCAAACCATAAGGAGTACAGATCATGCAAGGCTTTGGGGTCTGTCTGGTGCAGCAGCCTCTATAACCCAGGAGGGATTTGACTGGTGGAGATTTGTTTGTTGCTGTTTGGTAGCTAGAAGCAGGCCCTGCTGTGGTGCACAGGTGCTCTGCTCTGCCCAGGATTTGCATGAGCTGGTATGGTGTGGATCAGCACATCTGGAGGGATGGGAAGTGTTGCAATGTAAATGTCCACAGACCTTTGCATTTAGGGTGCCTTTTAGGTTCTGTACCTCTTGCTCTGCTCTTAACAACTCACTGTTCATGTGGCTACACCCTTTTAATTCCTTACCTTGTGCTTTCTTTCCTGCCTGACCCCAATTATGGCCACTTTCCATACTTTTGTAAGGAGAACTTGTGGTGTGGCTAAAAGGGGAGGGATTTCATTTAATATTTATATTCTTGGGAAAACTTCTCCAGTAAAGGGCCTCATGCCCAAGCCTGTTTCAGGCTGCTGGCAGTGTCAGAGGGGGCCACTGAGTGGAGGAGGCAGTCTTTTGAGAAGGCATCTCAGAGTGGAGTGAGATGCTCCTGGGGAAGTCTGTATCGCTGTCGCTCATGGATGAACAAGCCTCAGGAAAAGCATGGTTTCCATTGCCTGTGACTATTGTTAGCAATACTTAAATCTGTAAATGTTGGAATGTTCTTCAATATGAGCCATTTAAAAACCCTGAGTAATTTCTGTCTCCGGATATGCCTGTGTCTCTGATTCTGTTTCATGTCTCTTATATCCAAGACAGTTCATGCCAGAAAGCTGAGTCAGTTTGGAAAGGAGGAAGAGCAAGTATTAGGGCCTCTTCTGCTCTCAGCCTCCAGGCAATCAACATTCTTCAGTTAGCCAGGTCCTGTATCTCATGCCACCTCTTGGAATGGTCATCTTGGTGATATTCTCCAATGGAGTATTGCCCTCCAGTGAGAAGATGTTGGACCAGATCCATGGGGCTTTTAGTTAAGTGAATGTCTGTGCCTTGGGACTCCCTGAGCTTTTCCCCATTCCCTTGCCAACACTCCTGTGTTCACAAGCATGTAAAACAGGAATGGAAGATGTAGTTTGGAGGAGCCTTAGATATAAGCAGGAATTCAGTGTGAGTATCATACAATCACAGCATGGTTTGTGTTTGAAGGGACCTTAAAGCTCGTCCAGTTCCAAAGCCCTGCCACAGGCAGGGACACCTTCCACTACGGCAGGTTGCTTTCCAAGCCCCATCCAACTTGAACACTTCCATGGGACATCCGCAATGTCTCTGGGCAATCTGTGCCAATGTCTCATCATGGCCAACATGTGTTGCTCATGGCACTTTTCCTTAGCTGACCATGCTTTGAGTAGGAGTTTGGACTCGATGATGTCCTGAATGTCTTCCAATGTGAATTTTCCAAAGATACTATGATTTTTCCCCAGTTGAGGAGACCAGCGAAAGCCCTCCTCTGCTGGCACACATGCCCCCTTGTTGTCTTGAGCGATACTTTAGATTACAGCAGAAGGAATTCATACTTCTTGAAACAGGAACAGCCCAACACCATGTACTGGTGGCTGTTATTCATGTATGAGCAGTCTAAGGGCAACTAAAATCCTAGCTATCCATGTGAGATCTCAGAAGTAAGATCCCTGCAGTACAAACAAAAATGTCTTTTGGAGATCAGAAAATAGTAACTTGAAGACTCAACTGATGATTTAAAACTATCCTGTGAGTACTTGATCTCCATCAAGTAGGCTTGGATGTGATCTAGAGAGCTAGAGGAACTGACTTTGATTACTCATGCTAGTGGTAGTCACAAACTTCCTGTAAGAGAGCCAAGTCTTGCAATAACACTAAGGGGTCTTCCTCCTCTGGTCTAAGAGATGCCAGGTTTGAGCAAGGGGGCACTGTGTTGGACAAAGCTCAAGTTTTGCTCAGAACACTAGCCTTCAGGTCATGGCAGGTCTTGCCTATGACCCCTGTCCAGCAGAGGAAAGAACCCTACTGGCATTTGAACAGATACAAGTCTTGATTCCTCTTTTAGTAGAGACCATGCTCAGATCATATGGAGCTGAAATTTTGCTCTGGAAGAGAGCCGAAGTTCTCTTCCTATTGTCCAGGAGCAAGTCATGATGAATACTTCTATCTGACCAAAACTGGGATGATCTGTGGTCTGTAGGAATAAGGTAGAACAGCATTGACCCTAAACTTTCTCCTGGAAAGCAGAACTGGATCGTTTTCTGATATCAAAATGCAGAGAGCTTATAGTTAAATTGAACTTAACCGCTCATGCCTTGAGGATATTTGCCCTGAAGTATGCTAGCATGTTATTGTAAGTATTCAGGAACAAAAGTATTTTGAAGGGATTTGGGGGTGGTCGGTAATGCCTGTAGTTATGATCCTCAGGGATGGAGGAATGGTTATGTACCTTGGATTCAGAGCTGCGGCTGAGTCTTGCGGTGTGTGTGTAATAGGGAGAGCTCTGCAGGGACAATATATTTTGAGTGTGGCTCACTGTCAGCTTTTGCCTTCCCAGCTTCGCTGGTGTGTGGCTCTGCAAAGCTCCCAAAGCCCAGCCAGCTCTGTCCAGTGCATCTTGCATCACGCTTCCTTGGGATCCCTACACTGCCATGCTGAATCTGTCCTTGTGTTCACTGCCTATTCCTTGCTGCGTTTTAAACTCTCTTCCTGCCCCTACCTCCCGCCCTCCCTCCCCCC
>NDXB01018750.1:6694-29989 GCA_002631895.1 Agapornis roseicollis | reverse complement strand
GGTGCCCCGGGCCCCGGGGGGGGGGGGGGGGGGGGGGAGTCCCGGGGCACGGAGCTCCTTGCCCGGGGGCACTCGGCGCCGTCGGGGCCAGGAGGGGCGGGGCGGGGCCTTTCGGAGCCGGCCTCTGATTGGCTCCTGAGGCCATTGATTGACACCCGCGGGAGAGCGCGCGGCGGGCTGCCCCGCTCTGATTGGCTGCCGGGGGCTCACAAACCCGCGGCGCGGCGCGGCGGGGCCAGACCGGGGCCGGGACCGGGGAGGGAGCGGAGGGGTCGGGGCGGCTCCGGACGGGTACCGGGGGGCAAGGCAAGGGGGGGCCCCGGGCAGGGCTCAGCTGAAGGGGCCCCGGTTGAGGCCGGCGCCGTCGGGGCTACCTTGGCGGCGATGGGCAGCGTGCGGGACGCCGCGCTACGGGCGCTGGTGTCGGTGGCCGCCGGGTTGCTGGCGTGCGGCGGGGCGAGCGAGTACGACTATGTCAGCTACCAGTCCGACCTGGGCCCTTACCCCGGCGGGCGGTTCTATGCCAAGCCCCACCAGTGCGTGGCCATCCCCGCAGACCTGCGGCTGTGCCACAGCGTGGGCTACGATAAGATGGTGCTGCCCAACCTGCTGGACCACGAGACCATGGCCGAGGTGAAGCATCAAGCGAGCAGCTGGGTGCCGCTGCTCAATAAGAACTGCCACATGGGCACCCAGGTCTTCCTCTGCTCCCTCTTTGCCCCTGTCTGCCTGGACCGGCCGGTGTACCCGTGCCGCTGGCTCTGCGAGGCCGTGCGTGACTCCTGCGAGCCCGTCATGCAGTTCTTTGGCTTCTTCTGGCCCGAGATGCTCAAGTGTGACCAGTTTCCTCAGGATGATGTCTGCATTGCTATGACAGCCCCTAATGCCACCGAGGTCTCCAGGCCCAAAGGTAAGGTGTGAGCGGTGCTGTGGTCCTGCTCCTGGTGCTTGTCTCTGGGTGGATGGGGCAAGTGCTGGTATGGAAGGGACTGTGAGGGACTAAAAGGGTCTTGGAGCAGGAGGAAACTCACCTGAACTCTGCTCCTGCAGCCCATGAGGAGGGCAGGACCCCTCCATCCCAGAGCCAGGCCCTGGGGCAGATGGTGCAGGGGCACGGTGTGTGTGTATGTGTGTGTGTGTGTGTGTGGCTGCTCTGGTCCCCATAATGGACCAGGGCTCTGGACCTCCATCCTCAGGTGCTGCTCTGCCCTGGCAGTGGTTTCTCTCCCGAGCTGGACTCCTGCTGTTGTCGGCAGCACAAGGATGTGCGATGTGTCCCCCTTGTCCCCAAAATCACTGCCTACCAGGGTCAGTAGTGACAGTAACACCGGCAGAGCCTTGAGCCATCCCTGCTTCCTGAGCAGCCCTGCGGTGCGAGAAGAAGGGGCTAGGGACAGGGGACATGGGTCTTGTTTGCTCCCATGTGTGTGGCAATGCTGTTGAGTGCCAGCCTGCTTTGTTTGTGCGAGTTGCAATGAGCGTGGCTTGTTGCTGGAAACTTGTCCCATAAGTGATTGTCCCGGTGCTGCTCCGGCATTCCGCATCGGGATGCTTGCAGGGGGTTGTAAAAGCGCGATGCCTTCCCCTGCCCGGACACCAATGATGGGCATTCCTGGTTTCACTTGTAGGTGCTTGGGGATATGGGGGGGACCCACTCATGGTGCTGAGCCACTGCTGTGGCTTCTGTGCTGTGTTCAGAGCTCATTGGAGGGGAACTGGCCCTTTGCAGTGGCCACTTGTGTGCGGTTACCATCAGAGACAAAGGCTTCCCCTTGTGCTGGGCTGGGAGCACTCATCCCAGTGGGACTCGTCCTTCAGAGTCATGGAATGGGAAGAGGACCAACCTGTTGTGTCTTGGCAGGGGCATGTGGAGGCAATGGGGTGAGATGCATGTGGTTTGGCTGCTCCCTTTGGATCCATCCTCTCCCCCCCCAGGGGCACTGATGCTGGCCTCCTTGCCATGGCTTGTGCTCGCTAAGGCCATGGCTGGAGGAAGCTCTTTGTTTTCCAGGAAGGCTCTAAATCCATTTGTCCCATATGAACCTAGACCCTTGGTCAAGACCACAGCCGCATCCTGTGCTGGGGGTGCAAAGGTCACTTTTATTCCCTAGGGATTGCAGCCAAGCTGTTCCTTGGGCAGCCAGATCTGAGCTTGCTGAAGAGCTGCCCCTTCCAAGGTCCAAAGCACTGAGCTGTTTGCAGGTTGTTCATTCATGTCTGCATTAATCACCCAAGACCTGGGAACAGGCTTCTAACTAAGCAGCATCTGCAAAGCTTTTCCTTGTGTTGCTGAACTTATTGATCACCTGTCTTGATAGCACCATTGAGGTGGGCCCCTCAGGTAGGACCCCTTTGGTCTTGAGCACTGGGCTGTGTTTCCTGTTGATTCCAAGAGGGTCAGAACCCTTTTTCTCTGGGCACTCATAAGAACGAGCCCTTTCACTGTGTTCCCCCCCCCCCATTAACACCTCGAAATTGGAATTTGTTCCTGCCTCTCAAAGAGCTGACCTGCAGAATTCCTTTCTCCTTAAGCACGAGGCGGTAAAGCCTGCAGGCCCACAGGATGCATCAGGGGAGTTGCAGATTAATATAGTATTACACATTCCTTCTCCTGCCCCTGGAGTAAGCTGGCTCCAAAGCCAGGCATTAGAAAATGGTCAGCAGGGGAAGAAGCAGGCAAAGGCTGTGCTAGGAGTAGAGGTGTCAATGGCAGGAGATGGCTGTGCTCCTGACCTTGGTGTGATGGGCTTCCCATAGGAGGGAAGCAGTTCCCTTCCCCTTGGCACGGGCCAGTGTCCCCATGAGCCCTGCAGGCGCATCCGTGCCATGGCCAGCGCTGGGTACCATGGCACCCCCGGCACAGCAGGGATGCAGCAGTGGGATGCGCACGTGGCCGAGGCTGCTGCTGGGACATCCATAGGGAAGAGGCTTGTCCTTGGGGAGCAGAGTTTTGGCAGGATGTGGCTGGCAGCTGTGTTTGTGGGAAGGGGAGGGATGCGCTGCCCCATGGATGGCTGCTGGCCCTGCTGCAGCACGGTGGGATCCCTTGGTGCCAGAGCCTTCCTGGGGCTGCTGGAGCAAAGCCCGTGTTCCACCAGGGAACAATGACTCCGAGTTTCCAATTTATTCCTATTTCATTCCTTTGGCTGCCTGGAAAGCTCCTAGGGCGGGCGCAGCGCGTTGTCTGTCTGGCCTGTGTAGGCTCAGCCACTGTCCCAGTGCGCCCTTTGGCTGCCGAGGCCCATGGAAGTGCTTGGCACAATGGGATGTATGGAGATGAACAGATGCTGGCAGGTACCCGTCTGTTCCCAAGGGTGGTCCCCAGCACGGTCCCTTACTCCTGGCACTGCAGCAGGCACCGCTGGGGCTGTCGCATCCCCTCTCCCTCTTACCCAATGTGCAGCCTGGGGAGGAAGCATCCTGATGCTGATGTTAAAAATAGAGCGTTGGGGACGTCATCACATCCCCAAAGCCTGGCTCCTGCCTCTGTCTTTCTGGGTTGAGATGGGGGAACGTGACATTAGGGTCGTGGAAGAGGCATTTCCCCAGGCAACGGGCGGCTCTTAGGGATGGAGGCACCAGCTTTTGGGACCTGCACACATTGGGGCTACTGGAGGGCTGGTTGCTCTGCATGTGTGATTAATAAAGACGTGGTGCATGACCCCAGGAATGAGCATTTGGCACAGGACACATTGGGAGGGAGGCAAGAGGGGAAGAACAAGCCACAGAAAACAAATGTCTCGCCTGAAACCCCGTGGGGCATCTGTGGCTGGGGAGGCTCTGCTCTGTAGGTGGCATGGGTCGTGGCTCTGCACCCTCCCTCTGGGATTGCTCTCCCGTGTCTGGTCCGGCAGGGCTGTGGGTTCTGCTGGATGGGGTGAGCGCTCCGTCTGCACGCAGGGACCTGCAGATGTTTCAGCCCCAAGAATAACTCCCTTGTGTGGGAATGAGCCCTTGTCCCGCTGGACCAGAAGCAGCATCTCCTGGCTCAGTCAGCTCAGCCTCCCAGAGCTGTGCCTCTGGGTGGTCTCTGCTCCACTTGGAGATGGGAGCCTGGAAATGGATCTCAGTGTCTGGGTGATGTGGTCCCAATGAAACCTCCTGGGCTGGAAACCATCATCCCAAGGGGATGATGTGGAGGCCCTGCTCTGCTGGGGCCATGGGGTGTAGCCGGGCCCAAAACACAAACAGGAAGATGTCTGCTGGTGGGGTTGCGCTGGAGGAGCTTCTCAAGCAGGGTGTGAGAGCTGTGGCTCCATCACCAACCAGTGCTGCTCTATGGGCTTGCCATGCAGCAATGCCCAGCACTAAGGGGGAACCAACCCTGACCTCCCTGCCTGGCTCTGGGGCAGCCCCTCAGCACAAGGGCACCATCCTGCTGCCGGGCAGGGCTTGGGCACCGTGTGCTTGCTTGGCACTGTGCAAGGAAGGAGCGTGAGTGGGCTGTGGGCCATGCCCCATGGCGAGCGGCTGCCCTCAGCCCAGTGCTTGGCCCTCAACACCCTTCTCCTTGCCAGCACTGCCCTCACTCTTGGCACTGCCTGTGCCTGGCCATGGCGCTGCTGGAAAGGGGCTGGCAGGAGGCTCTCCTGACCCACAGCAGGATGCTGCTCAGTGGGGCTGGCACCCCACGGCAGGCTGGAGGGCAGCGGTATGGCAGCATGGTGCAGCCGGTCCCTTGAGCCAGCTCCTCATCACCTCTTCTCTTGCCAGGAACAACCGTGTGTCCGCCTTGTGACAACGAGATGAAGTCGGAGGCCATCGTGGAGCATCTGTGTGCCAGCGAGTTCGGTGAGGAGGGATGCTGGGGGCACCGGAGGGATGCTGGGGGCACCGGAGGGATGCTGTGGCTGGATGCTGGACCGCTGTGTCCCTGTGTGTTGTGACCAGTGAGGTGGCCATGCCTGCAGGCAGCACTGTCCTTCCCCGAGGCCAGCGTGCCTCTAGATGTCAGTGTCGGCGCACATCAGTGGCCGATGGGACAGGGCTGGACACATCCAGGATGTGTCCAGCTCCTGCAGCCCAGTGCACCCAGGGATGGGGACAGTGGGTCCCAGTGCTTGTGCTCCTCCATCACCCATCTGCGGTGCTTGGATGAAGCCTTGGGTGCTATGGTTTAGTGTGAGGTGTCCCTGCTTGTGGCAGGGGGGTTGGAACTGGAGGATCTTAAGGTCCTTTCCAACCCGAACTGTTCTATGGTTCTATCCCACCCTGGCCCAGTGTGGGATCATGCACTGATGCAGGGATGCTGTGAAGCCCCTGAACTGGGTGGTGTGGGGCTGGGGCTGGGCCAGAAGTGGTAGTGCCTGTTCTTTGGTGGGCTCAGTGGCGTTTGTAACCCTGCTCCTTTATGCTTTCAGGAGTGATGGGTAGCATGGGCTCTCATTGTGCTTGCGTGGAGGAGTAAAGCAGCATCCTCCAGGCTGTTACTGCTGGGTTTATCCAAGTGCTGATGTCAAACCTAGGTGTAAAAGACCCAAAGCCAAGCTTAAAGAATGCAGAGCTACTCGGAAGCTGTGTCTTAAATGTATAATGAGAGTGGGTCAGGCAATTGTAGGTAAGCAGAGTTTCATGTAAAAGCAGGAGCATCGCAGGGACAAAGATTGGCTTTCTGAGATCAAACCCAGAATTAACCGCTTCTGACATCCTTCCTGGGGGATGTAACTCTCCCGGAAGGTTATTAAAGGCATATTGAACAAGGTGTGCATTCCTTGGGGATTAGCACTTGGATAGGGCCTGCGCCAGAGCCCGCTGTGCAAACCCAAACCTGCTCCGTGTGCTGGCGCGTTCCTCTTTCTGCTGGAAATGAAGTCTCTGCTCTCCTGTGGGTTTGGGATGCCGGGAGCCTGGAGTTCAGCCGGGGCTTTTCCGAACAGGGAACACCCATGGAATGTGCTGGGAGATGGATGTGCGGGTTCAATGGCTGGGAATGGGGTTTGCCTTTCACCCCACCATGGGGCTGATCAGGAGATGGGGTGAACAGGAGCTGCCCCATTGCATCCCTGGGGAGAGACTGGAGGCATCTCCATGCTCTTGGATGGGGTCCCCAGCGGACTTGGGGACCTCTGCTGCTGATGGGTCACTGCGGTACCTGGTGCCTCCCCACACAAGGAGCAAGCTGAGGTGGTGCCCCACTGATGGGCAAGTGCAATACAAGTTCAGCCCCATGCTTCTCATCAGCCTCTGCTGCTAAATACTCTCCCCAAGCTCTGGACCACTTACACAACAGGGAGCAGGGGCCAAACCAGAGGAATTCATGGCCTCGGAGATGCTGAATTGCCCACAGAGCGTGTTGGTTATGGGGAAATATTGTGGTGACAGCATCCAGAGGATGGGAATGTTTCTTGGCAAGCTATGGGCAGATATAGGGTTACCGGGTACCAGGAGCAGCAAATAGAGGAGAGAGCTCTCGCTCTGCCTTCACGATGGAAAACTGGTTGTGGCTTGGATATGCTGTTATCACCCGGCTCCTCTCTGCCACCAGACCTGCTCGTGTGGGTTTTCACTGATGGAGGCTTCCTTGTGTTCCTCCTTCTGTCACTGTGGTTTTCCTCCCATCCAGGAGGGTCCTGAGTGTGGGTAAGAGCTGCCTGTGGATGTGCCCAGCTGGAACAAGGGGAGAGATGTGATGCAGGTCTTCCCTATGAGGGAAGGCAGTGCAGGATGCTCCTGGGGATGTCGCAGCATTGACTTCAGGATGCAAAGAACAGTGCAGGGCCCTCGGATCTTTGTTTTGTCGCTGTCATGGGGTGATTTCTCATTGAGAGCTGTTTATTAAGTACTAGAATAAACTCCCAGCCCTTGAGCCTGAGGTTTCCCCTGCAGCACATCCACCAAGGCAAACACTGGCAGCTGACAGGTTGCAGACCCTCATCAGAGCCAGACATGTACAGTAAATGTTTAAACTAGCATGTGCTGCGCTGGTCCCTGCAGCAACGTTATTGTGGGGTTGCACTTCTATCCCAGTTATAGATGGGACACGAGGAGCACTTTGTCCACCATGGATGTACCAGGGTGAGAGGTGGCTGCGTAACAGCCCTGGGAGTGATGCTGGTTTGGAGGGCAGCAAAGGCAAAGAGCATGGGGAAACTGGGGGGAAAAGGGACCAGGAGAGAGCCTTGGATGAGCTGCTGGGGCAGCATCCTCACAGTAAAGAGCTTATCTCCAACCCGAACTTCCCCTGTTTCAGTCTGAACCCATCACCCCTTGTCCTATGGCTCCAGGCCTTGATGGAGTCCCTCTCCAGTATCTTTGTAGCCCCTCTCATATACTGGAAGGACCAGTTTGGGGGCACTGGGCTAACTGGAGCTGAGCTTTTGGAGCTGCCCTGAGGGATGCAGGCTGAAGATGCGATCGCCCTCCCGTGCCCCGCATCCCCCAGCCTCCCTGGGCTGCAGCCAGGGCTTGTTCCTCCCTCCTTGTGCTGGGCTGGCCCTGGCTTCATTCCTCTCTCTGTTTCTCTTAGTGATGTTATTTATTGTTTCTGCCCTTTCTCTGGGGTCCGGGGGGGATCCTGCTCGAGGGCTCTCGCTGCACCGGGGACTGCAGTGCAATCAATACACGCTGTTTATTTTCCCCCCTGACTGACAGCTCCTTGCCTGGAGCCTTCTCCCGTTACAGCCCTAATGTGTCTTCTGGCAGGTTTCCTCCTTCCGAGTGATTGCTAAAGGAAGGAGCAGCGAGGCTGAAGGAGCAACAGAGCTTTCCCTTCTCTCGTCTTCCCTCCCCTGCCCCCGAGGTGCTGGAATGAGGCCCCTGCCTATGCAGGCAGGAGAGCAGCAGCGGGGATGATCCCAGGCTGCAGCGTGATGATGAAGAGGGGCTGGAGATGCCCGTGATGGTGCCTCGGTACAGTGCATCCCTTAGGGATGTGGAGAGGGCAGCTGAGTGCCAGGACTGGGGTCAGCAGCACTCACACGGTGTTCCTGGTTTGCCTGGGATTCCTCTTTCCCCACGCTGGGAAGTGGGAGCTGGAGGGAGATTGATAGGAACGGTTCCAAGTGATGAAACACGAGTTGTGCTTTGTCAGGCTGGACCCCAACCAAAGCTCTGCGGGGCCTTTGGTGCTGCTGCTGCCAAGAGTAATTTGAGTCCGAGTGAGCAAACGCTTTCATACGCACAGACTTGTATTAGCAGGGATAAAAAGGGACATTTTTATATCTCCAGCGCTCCCTGTTCTCTCTGCATTAGGGATAACAGAGCTCTGGTACCATCTCATATGAGCTGTTTGTCACTGGCTTGGTCCAAAGGGGTGCATCACTGCCAGTGAGAGCTGTGGCTGGTGCTGGGGCAGCTGCCATTGAAATCAGAATCAACCAGATTGATAAAGACCTTCAAGGTCATCACCTTCTCTTCTCCAGACTGAACCTCGCAGCCGTTCCCCATCACGCTTGTGCTCCAGGCCCTGCAGCAGCTCCATTGCCCTTCTCTGGCCCCCCTTTAGCCCCTCAATGTCTTTCAGCTGGTATCTATGGCTGAGGATTGAATCTGTGCAAGCAGATTCTTGGCTCTCAGGGCCTATCCCAGCTCTTCTGCTCAGCCCTGGTGTGATGCAGGGGGAGCGGAGAGGCTGGGGCTCCCCAGGAGGAAGCTGTTTGCTTTGGCAGCATCCTGGAGCCAGGTCTGGATCCATCCCGCCTGAGCCTTCCCCACTGCTGGCGGCGGCATTCCAAGGGCCGGGGGGATGCCAGGCGAGATGCTCCCCATGCCAAACCCTTGATGCCTTAGGGAGCCAAGGGGCTGCCTCCTGCTGTGGTGGTGGATGAGGTCCTGACCTGGGTGTGCAGGGAATGAATGTGCCCTCAGGCTGATGGGCAGGAGGATGCCAGAGCTGCAGGTCCAGCTCTGTTGCAGTGACTGTTGTGCCCATAAAGCAGGTCTGAGCTTGGGGAATGTGGCCTGGATAGGGAAGCACAGTGGGGCCAGGAGCCAGGTCACTGGCAATGGGTGAGAACTGAGCAGTGGTTGTCATGCCCTTGTTCTGGCTTGTGTGACTGCTTAGACCACAGCAAAACAGGGTATTCCTTGAGCCAGCCTTTTACCTGGGTGGTTGTGCCAACTCCCTCTGTTATCATAGCATCACAGAATGGTTTGGGTTGGAAGGACCTTATGGGCATCACTGGCTTGTGCACAGGCTCCTGCAGCATAGGGTCGCTGGACCCTCCTTGTCCCCTATAGGCTGTGGTAGCTGAACAGTTTCTCCTCTGCCAGATTGTTTTCTTCCTTTGGTACCAAGGATCTAAACTTGCAGTGATCAGAGCAGAGCAATTTGCAAACGAGCCAGTTTGGAAAGGTCTCTTATGACCGGTATTAAACCATTCCTCCTGCTCTGGCAACTGCTGTGCTTGGAGTCAGTCAGAAAGGATAAAGAAATGGAGGTTCACATTGCGGGATGCTGCTGCTGCTGCCCAGTTCATGTCACGGAGCTTAGAGCTGCCTGAAAACGACTTGCTTCGTTTTCCAGCTCTGTTGCAAACTGATCTGGTTCAGTGTCTTTAGCTCCTTAAAGCTGGAGTCCTTTCCGCTCCTTAAACATCCTCAATTTGGGAAACAGATGCAATGAAAGCTTCACTCAGGTTTCCAGTCCTGGATTGCTTTCTTGTACAGGAACAGCACAACACGAGAGGGCTCTTGGCAAGCACAAGCAGGTGCTTTTGGCACACGGGCAGGTAAATCCCACTGCTCCATGGCTGAGGGCAGGAGGGCGATCCTGTTGCCTTAGGATTGCCACTGTGCTGACATTCCTGTCTGGAATGGCGAGCAGAGCTGCTGTCCAGAGAGCAATGTGAGTTCCAGCAGAACAAGACTTCAAGGAATGATGCTGCAGGGACCAATCTCCCTGCCAGAGCCACAGGATGCTGCACATTGTCTGCTGCACAGGCTCTGAGAGGCAGATGAGAGGGGACAGCAGACAATTCATCACCTCTCCGAGCGCTCTTCATCCGCAGCTATGAAGTGAGCTCCCAAAGGATGGAAATATGTTAGTCATTTTTGGCCACATGTGCTTCTCCCCAAACCCGAGGCAGAGCCAAATGGCGCAGAAGCGATGCTTTAATGTACAACACATTTTCATCGTTTTTCCCATGTACACTCAATTCCTCTCCATGGTCATGGCTGAAGGAACAGCAGGATTTGAGTGGAATTAACTGGGGGAAAGCGCTGAAACCCGAAGAGGAAAGTATTTTTCCATGGAGGATGTAGGTGGAAGGGGCAGGCCCGTGGCTGCCTCTGCACTGCTCCCATAGGCCCAGCTCTTTGCTGGGGCTTCACTGCTCCAATGTGGGGATGCTCACTGCTTGGAAAGCTGTTCCACAGCCACCCAAGGGCTAGGAGTGACTGCAAACAGATGCTTGAGAGGCCAGGCTGACCTTTTAAATGGCCCTTTCAAGAGTCTCCATGCGTAAAGAGCAGGGAAATCACCTTGTTTACTCAGCCAGCGTTCTGATAGCAAAGAGCATATCCCTGCCTGAGCAAGCCTCCCTCTCAAATAAAAAGCCCTTGGCATGCTTTGGGGAAGGGGAAGGGAAAGGGCACCAGTGTTCTACCTGGTCATGGGGATGGCTGCAGTTGTGGCCAGCAGGTCAAGCCATCACTGGGAGAGGGAAGCAGGGGGATGCAGAGGCAAAGGCTTTGTGCCAGTGAACTGCTCAGGAGTCATTGGTTTTCCCCTTCTCTCTGGCTTCTTTTCCAGCTCTGAAGATGACCATAAAGGAAGTGAAGAAGGAGAATGGGGACAAGATGATCGTCCCGCGCAAGAGGAAGGCGCTGAAGCTGGGCCCCATCCGGAAGAAGAACCTGAAGAAGCTGGTGCTGTACCTGAAGAACGGGGCTGACTGTCCCTGCCATCAACTGGACAACCTCGGCCACTACTTCCTCATCATGGGCCGCCAGGTGAAGACCCAGTACCTGCTGACGGCCATCTACAAGTGGGACAAGAAGAACAAGGAGTTCAAGAAGTTCATGAAGAAGATGAAGTCTCCCGATTGCCCGACGTTTCCGTCTGTCTTCAAGTGATGGGCAATGGGGGAGCTGCTGCCTGGACCTGGCCGAGCCCTCCTGCTCCCTCCTTATGCTCCTTGGAGCTTCCCTTGCTGACCCCAGGCTCCCACCTCCATGAGTGTGACGTGCACCAGGCGCGCTTCACGCCTGCAGCATCCAGCATCCTGCTGCTGTGTGGATGCATCCGTTCCTTAACAGCAGCTACCAGGTAAAGAGGGCAAGCAGAGCGGGGCCAGGTTATGTCAGGAGGTGACACGCTTGCAGAAAGGACCCTTGTGACTGTCTTTGTGGCTGCAGGACCGCCCTAAAGTAACTCCTGTTCGAACCAGAGCCTCCCGATTATCCTCACAGTTAAAGTTAATAGTGGACAACCTGTTACAACCTCTGATAAAACCTCCTCATAGCTAATTGTCCTCACTGTAAAAAAGCCCTATTGTAGTCTTAACGTGCTTAGTTTAAGCCTTAACCCTGGGGTCCTTGTGATAGAGCTGGATTGGGGAGCCCCCCCTGCCCCGATGAGCATCTCTTGTGATGTGCCACCGGGATGCCCGCGCTGGCCTCTGCACCCAGGCGAGCCTGGCACCGTGCTGGTCCTGCCCGGTGTGATGGAGCAGCAGCCACGTTCAGCTCAGCATCCCCACATCACCTGCCATGGCGGGGTTCCCATGCACGTGTGGCCTTTGCAGCCCAGGGCTGTGGGCAAGGAGAGCTCGTGTCACTCCCTGACTTCACCAGTGATGCTTTCCTAGTTTCTTCAGGCTGCTGGCAAAACACCAGGTTGCAGGAGGACCGGGATTTGTCCCTATGGAGCGCCATGGGAAACGCATCGTCTCCATCTTTACTCTTTGCAGTTGCTGTGGGAGCTCTGTTTCCAGGTTTTTCTCTGTTTGATGGGTGACAGCTCGGCTTTGTGTCATTCTGGGTTCGGGGTTTTTTTTTTTTTCCCTAATCAAAATGTCATGTTAGCATGAGGTCAAATAGTTTATGAAAGACAAGGAATATTGGATCCAAATGATTACATTTATCGACCAAGCTGAAATTCATTATTCTGTTAATTGGACAAGTTCTCTTTTCCATGGACCCCTCTTGCTCCACATTAATTTTGCTGTCCTCCTTCCATTCACTGTTCTCATCAATCACAATTGCTCTTTAAGAGAATGAATCTCTTGCCATCTGAGATAGTCCTATTGTATTGCAGTTAAGTGAAATAACAGCCCCTCAGTTTGGAGGTTTCAACCCGCCCCACTCAAAGCTGGTGAATCAATTGTTCCATAGCTCGGGAGTGCTGTTTGTTCCCCACGTGGGAATCTTCCCCATGTGGGAATAAACAGAGCCATGGACTCGATGGTAGAAGAATTCCATGAAGGAGCCAAGTGCACTGCGATGTTTCAAAGCGAACAGAGATGGATTTAGGACGTGAGCTCTGTAGTAGGTCCCATTAGGCTCTCTTAGGCCACCACTTGTAGTAGCGTTGTTTGATGCAGATTAATCATTGTAGATAACGTGCTTTATCGGTGAATTAAAGAAATAAACCATGGGCTTCGCCATCACAGATTGGTGAGGTGCAGTCATGGGGAAGGCGGACAGATCCAGCCTTGTCCCACAGGTCAGGGCCTGGAGCTGAGTTGGAAGGATGATTATCCTGGAGCATCCTTGGCAACAGCGCCCGGATCCTCCTCCCGTTGGCTTTGCTTCCACAGCTGAAGAGGAATAGGGTGTGAATGAGGGATGCTTAACCCTTCCATAGCACTGGGGCTTCACGCTGCCACCCAGCCTGCCCGTGGGTGTCCTCTTGGCCACCTCTAGCAACCTGCTGTTGATTTACTGCATTGAAAACACACGCTGCAGCAGCAAGCAGCCAACCAAAGACCAAACCGCGTCCCATGCACCTGGAGCCCCTTCCAGCTTCTGCCAAGCCTTGGATACAGCAGTGGGTGAGGGCATGGTGCAGTGCACAGAGCATGGAATGGTTGGGTGCGAGTTTCTTCATGCCACTGGTGCTTTGCTCTGCACAAGCAGTTCAGAAACAATCAGTTCCTTCAAAGGCCCCTCTCACAGTGGGTGTTTGCCTTGGAGGAACCAATTGGAGCTGCTGGGATGTGGTATTCCAGACACGGGGATACCTGGAAAGTGATTTTACCATTCTCTTGCCAAAGTGCTCCATAACTTGGCTGCTGCTTCCATTGGGTCAACCGGGCATTGCTCCCTTTCCCCCCGGGTTCTTTTGGTATCAATAGCAGCACTAAAAGGAAAGCGTTTCATGTACCATTGCGGTGTAAGCCCTTCTGGTGCCTTTCCAGTCTGTTTTGTGTAACTTTAAATAGTTCCTTTAGAAAAGTGTGGCAGATGAGCAGGTTATTGAGGTCACAGGAGTCCATAAACCCTATGGTGATGGACAGTGCTGTGGGTACCCTCCTGGTGCACAGACAACGGGTGATGCTGCCAAAGCCCTTGAGCCAGAAACAGCATCCTGTGTACACCGGTGTGTCCATGCAGCTGAGACCTTCTGGACATGGGGAAGGGAAGAGCCTCCAGCCTCTCCGTGATCCATCCTTGCTGTGCCAGCCAAGGCCAGGTGACATTTGCCATGCAGCATCATGCCTCTGAAGAGGTCTGGGGGACGCGAGAGCTGTGTGGGCATCTTGTGGATGGCTGGGGTCAAGGGGAGCCCCATGGCTCAGAGCTGTGTTACCATGGGGTAACACCGTGCTCTGCCACTGCTGTGCAGGGTGCTTTGCTTTGGTTGGATCCAGAAGGGAGGCAGGTGCTTGGGTGAGGTGATGGAGAGGGACTGACAGCGCAGGGGTGGTGGGGAGGCAGGTTCCCACTCGCCGTGCCAAGCGGGACCAATGTGTGGGACATCAGCAGGGGAACAGGCTCGCGTGGCCATGAGCAGCATCCCTGCTCCCATAACACATGCACATTGGGAATAAAAGGGGTGAGGGGCTGGATGGGCTTGGCAGAGCTCTGCTCAGATTTAAGGGCTTTGCTTGCCTCATCTCTGTCGGAGATGTGAGAACAGCTCCAGGTGCATGCAAACTATCTCTTGAAGGGCAAATACTCGAGATAGGATTGTGATGGAGCATGTGGAAGCTGGTGAGGAGCTGACATGAAGTGCCTCAGTGCAGGCCCAAGCATGTGAGCAGAGCAAGAAGATGTTGGTGTCTTGGGAACCTCTTGCCACGAGCACTACGCCTGCTGCAGCAGAGCACTGCTTGCCTTTCTCACAGTGTATTTAGATGCAGAAAGCTGTACTTGATTGCTCTACTTTGTTTTAAACTTGTGGTTGATATAAACACATTATGGCTTCTGTTTGCTCTCTCCTGTGATTGGAACAAGAAACCCCTCAATAAAATGCCTTTTTCTCTTTGGAAGTTGTTTTTAGTGTTCCCTTTTTGGCAGCGATCGCATTACTCATCCCATGTGGTGCTGACATCCAGGGCCCCAGTGCATCGCCTCCTTGTGAGCATCTTGCCCCTGCTGCCTAGCAAGGGATGATGTAAGGGTTTAGGTATTAGTTCCACAATGGTGGAGATGGAAAGGTCTGCTGTCAAATTACTACTGTTTGATTGCACCAGTTTATCTATACAGTTGTTCCCCACTACATATCCCTGTTGTACACCAAGGAGCTGAAGCTCATTTTAGCGTACGCTGATGCAAAGATGGGAAAGCAGCAAAGGCCTTGCAGCAGACAGTGCTTTCTGCCTGGAATTGCCTTCCTCCCATCTCTGGGATGCAAGGAGAGGGGCTTCCTGGAGCACTGCCCTCTTTGGCCTGGCTTCAGCTCCCAGCTTATCTTGATCCAAGTCATTTACCCACCCATCAGGAGTGAATGGCCAAGGGGTGGGAATGGTCCCAGGTGAGGTTTGGTAACCAACGGGCTCTTCCTGCAGTGCTTTTGGCCACAGACCCTGGCTGCAGCAGCATCCTCACTGCAGGTAAGGTCAGTGCTGCTGCTCCCAGCTCAGAGTTGGTAGCTTGATGTTGGGGTGAAGGCTGGCTCTTTGCATTGTGCTTTGCTGCTGGGTGTTGTGTAGTTACTAACCAAAGCATCGGGTAGGGCTGAAGAGATGCAGGGAGCTCCTCCATGCACGTCCTGGGATCTTCCAAGCTCAGTTCCCTTATGGGCTTTTAGTAGCATCTGGCTAGAGCAGGGAACTGGCAATTCTTGATGTGTTTTGAGGCCATGTAAAAAGCAAGACTCGCAGTCAACTGCTGTGTGTGGGTGCTTTTGCTGTCCTTGTGTCTGTTGGGATACTCTGAGGAGGGAAGTCCATGTGGGCAGTGTGAACTATGGGGAATGCTCAGGCAGGGCTTTATAGAAGAGCAGGGAGGTATTTACTGAAACCCAAAAGCATCAGGGGCTGCTTGGATCAGACCTTGGTGTCTGTGCTTAGCTGAATGACTGATGGGGTGTGTTTTACATCCCAAATCAGTTCAAATACTGATGCTTACAACGAGTTCTAGTTTAGGTTGCCAGCGCTTGCAGAAGTGCTCTGTAACCACTGGGGACAATTGGGTGTTCCAAGGGACAGGAATGTGTCACCAGCGGGATGTGAAGCTCCGATTGAACAGAACTGGATGTGCCCACTGTTTTGTGAGGGTCTGCTCTATGGGGGCTGAACTTAATGTGCTTCCCCCCCCCCATGTGTGGGAATGCTCACAGGGATGTTGTGGCTGTGCAAAGCACGGAGTGAGCTCGCATCCTGCTCAACTGCCGGGTGCAGAGAAATGCCTGGAGTTAAGGGAGAGCTGCAGCCCTTTGCTCCCCTGCAGCTGAAGCCTGAATGCGCTTTGGTTTAGGCTCCCATATTGGGAATGGGAGCTGGGATGCTGGGGTGGTGGGACTCCTCTGGGAGGGTTGCAGCAGGTATTCTGGAAGCAATCGGTTGCTGTCAGCCTGGGCTTGTCTGAAGCATGAATCGTGTATGGAATAAACCAGCATCCTTTTGCAACTCCCTTTACCCTCCCACTGACGTTTATCTTGTTGGCTCCAGCATCCCTGCTGTTGGAAACTGCCTGTTAATAGGGTTCCTGGCCTCTAGTTTGTAGTTCAGTTATAAACAAGTGTAGTTTTCTTTCATGCTATGCAAAAGTCATCTCCCATCACTCAATTAATGTCTATGTTGCTCTGCTTTGAGCCCTGCTGGGAAGAGAGTTGAGCAATGAGGGGGGGTTTCTTCTCCTGGGGAAGAGTAGGTACCAGCTTGGTGTGCCTGATGGGGAGCTCTCTTCATCCTGGGCAGGACAAGGGGGTGATGCATGTCTGGAAGGGAAAAGGCCTCCTGCATTTAACCTGCTCCTCTGTTGGCCACACAAAACAGAGACTGGGAGAGATGTACAGGGCATCAACAGGGGGTAATGTCTGAGGTGATGAGCAGGGCAGGAGGTGGAGGAGAACAGGGTTCCTTCCCTTTCAGTCCATTGTGGAAAGGAGACCCATCAAGGAGATCCATCAAGAAGAGATGGATGCAAAGGTCCCAGCTCTGCCTCAGTGAGGCCTGAGGACACAAGGATGTGGGAAATGGCTCCCTGCTCCCTCTGTTCATGACAGGTCATGGATGAGGGGCCCCCATCCCAACCCCAGCCACAACTGGGGCTGGAAACAGCAGGATCTGGGAGCAAGGGCACCCTGTGATCCCCTTGGTAAGCCTGGGGCTGGAACTGGCTTCTCATCAGGCAGACATGCACCCTTCTGTGTGAGTTCCCTGTTTGCTCGGCTCTTGTGCACGCAGGTAACCCAATCCTGCAGCAATAACAGGGAAAACACCCCAAATCAAAGCCCCTTCCTTTGGCTGGCAAATGGAGCTGCATTGATGCTGCTCTGTGTGGGATGCAGTGGGACAGGAGGAGCTGCAGTGGGCAAAAGGCTCCATGGCTCGAGGGGCCAGAACAGAGCAGAGGAGGTCTCTTATGTTCTCCAAAGCTCCCCCCAACACCAGTAGCATCACAGGGAGAGCGCTTGCCTGTTTCAGTGCCTGTTTCAGTGCCTGTTTCAGTGCCTGCTCCTGCTTCCTCACTGGATCAAGCTGGGTGACCCTTCGAAAGGACACGTGCACGCGTGTAATTAAAGCCAACCTCCAGCCCAAGGCTAGAGCTGTGTTTGGAAACCCTCATTCCCTGACGCAGAGGCTCTTTTTTCCCTTGCCAGCCAAGCAATTCCCAGCCAAAGCCTGCACATGCCACAGTGGAGAAAGGCCTCCATCCGATCAATGCAGGGAGGGGAAGTCTTCCAGCATCTTCACAAGTGCTGTTAAAATCTCTGTTTTGCAAAGGAAAGCATTGATTTCTCACTGTTTCTTCCCCAGCTGATTCCATCTGAGCCTCTGAGCATGCTGCCCCTTGGCTAAGCTGCTCCCCTCTGTCAGTCCATAGGTATCCAAGCTTGAATGTCCAATGGGATGAGCTGGGTGGCTCCTACACCCTTGTGAGGCTTCTGGTCCTTACCGCAGGCAAAGGGCAATGTGTGGGATCCAGGGGCTCTGGAGCATCCCTAAGCCACATCCTGGAGAGCTGCAATGGGGCAACCTGTCAGGGTGGCCGACGGCTCCATGGGAGCTTCCCAGCCTCTGGAAAATGAGGGCTTTGTTTCAAGAGCTTCCCATCGGAGGCTGGAATCTCCTCTGGACCGGCAGCCTGCCACAAGAATGCTGCCTGCGTGGCAGGAGTGGGGTCTGCTGCCATGGGATGTGCCAGAGACCACAGCACTGGGGTTGGCCTGGCCCTGTCTCCTCCCCCGTGATGGATGTGGCTCTGCTCGCAGCCTGCCAGCATCCCTGGAGCAAACAGTCCCACTTCCTGCAGCCTGGAAAGTCACTGCTGGTGGGAACAGTTCCCCTTTGGAAGGGTTTGCTAAGCCACTGCTCTACAGGGGAGGAGCAGGGGGGAAGCAAGGATGTGGCTGGAAGGAGCCATACCTGGGAGCAGGATAATGTTCCCTGCAATGTGGGTGAGCAGCGAAGCGGCCACGTTGTGATCCACATCCTGAGTGATGCCCTGGTGTGGTGCGGAGCTTCCCTCTGGGCTCTGATGTACACATCCAAGCTGAGAGGGTTTTATGTGGCACGTGCAAAAGCAGATATTGAAAGGGCACCTTGGCCATAACACAGGGTGTTCCACACGGGTGATAGCAAAGAGGTGATAAACTGAGAGGTGGATGTGTCTGGGTCCAGTGTTGCTGACAAGAGGGTGCTCCCCGCTCCGAATCCATCACCAGGAGCCCTCAGTGTGAAGGTTCCTCAGTGCATTTACTGAAAAGAGCTGATTTGAAGAAGGCTGAGTTTGTCTGTGGAAGCTCCAAAGTAATTTAATGTGTGGTCACGTGTGGATATATGTGATATATGTGGATATATGTGGTATATGTGGAGATATGTGATATATGTGGAGATATGTGGATATATGTGGTATATGTGATATATGTGATATATGTGATATATGTGGATATATGTGGTATATGTGGATATATGTGATATATGTGGAGGTATGTGTTATATGTGGATATATATGATATATGTGGTATATGTGATATATGTGATATATGTGATATATGTGATATATGTGATATATGTGGATATATGTGGTATATGTGGATATATGTGATATATGTGGAGGTATGTGTTATATGTGGATATATATGATATATGTGGTATATGTGATATATGTGATATATGTGATATATGTGATATATGTGATATATGTGGATATATGTGGTATATGTGGATATATGTGGTATATGTGGTATATGTGGAGATATGTGATATATATGGATATATATGGTATATGTGGATATATGAGGTATATGTGGAGATAGGTGATATATGTGGATATATGTGATATATGTGGATATATGTGGTATACGTGGATATATGTGATATATGTGGTATATGTGGATATATGTGGTATATGTGGATATATGTGATATATGTGGATATATATATGTGGATATATGTGGTATATGTGGATATATATGATATATGTGGATATATGTGATATATGTGGATATATGTGGTATACGTGGATATATGTGATATATGTGGTATATGTGGATATATATGTGGATATATGTGGTATATGTGGATATATGTGATATATGTGGATATATATATGTGGATATATGTGGTATATGTGGATATATATGATATATGTGGATATATGTGATATATGTGGATATATGTGATGTATGTGGAGATAATGTGATATATGTGGATATATGTGATATATGTGGATATATGTGATGTATGTGGAGATAATGTGATATATAGCCTCATGGGGCTGGGTGGCCGTGCTGTCCTTGCCATAGACACCAGGCTGGGATCCGAGCATCCTGTTGCTGGTGGGTTTAAAGCTGTGTGTTAAATGGTCTTAATGAAACATTAGCATCAGGCTAAATGTTTCTAGAAGTCCCTCCCTTTGAACTGATGCTGTGGGAAAGCCGAGGCATAATGATGGGTGCTGCTGCTTTAGCTATGAAGCGTTGTGCTGCCCAGTTGAGTTAGTGGAGCCCCAAAGAGCTTGCTCCAGAGGGTTTAATGCTTCTTCCCCATTTCATCCTCTTTCATTCCTAAATGTTTATTGAATAATCCTGGGAGGCCCTTTTAAGCTTCCTGGGCTTAATATTTGCTAACACCCCGTCACTTCCCCTTCTATTGATGACTCCTGGGCTGCTGCACCACAGCCGGGAGGATGGGGCAGCCTCCAGCCGCTCATCCCTTGGGAGAGAGGGATCATCCACTGGAACAGAGCCAAGGGGGAGGCTTGGAGGAGCCAGACCCACCCAGGATGAATGGGACTGAGGACCAAAGGGTGCGCACTGGGGCCGTGCATCCCTCATCCATGCGGGGTGCTCAGGGACCCTGCGAGCATCCTGTCCGCATTGCACATGCGAATGCCGGCATCCTAAAGGTGATGCTGCACGTACAGTGTACACGGGGAGGTGATGTGAGGGCTCATCCGCTGCATCATCCCGCCTGCTTGGTGCATTACCTCAGTCTCTGAGCTCTCCTCGGGCTCTGGCAGCATTAGTTTCAGCAAATCCATTTTCCTTCACAAAAGCTTTTGGTTACTTTGGGATTCGGGGCTGTTTAGGCTCATTGTTTCCCTGAGCTGCCTTGTTTTGCTGTAATGCTTAGAAGCCGGGGCTGCAGGAACTTAATCTCCCTTCTCCTCCAGCAGCCCTGCTCTGCTCAAATCTGTTCTCTGCTCTAGTGCAAATTGTTGATGGGAGATAGCAGCGGGTCTTTCTGCTTCTATTTAACGTGTCAGCAGAGAAAGACATCTGCTTGCAATTACAGGCCCGGCCCCGCTGAAAGATTGGCGTGGTAGATGTTGTAAGATAATGGGAAATCTTTATCGATTCATAATTCCTGGTGTCGTGCAAAGGAATAGATTTCATTTAAAACATTTTGGTGTTTTCTGTTTTACAAGATAATGGGGCAAAGCGGGAGATGGATATCGAGGGGAAATGCCTGGTGCCCTGCAAAGAGCCCCACGTTTCCCATACAAAAGGCTCCTTCCAGCCTTTCCATGGTGCGCAGGGAGCCGGGTGGGAGCCTCCTGCTGGGGCACGGGAAAGGGCTGCTCCCTGCCTTGATCCCCTGTCTCTCCTCAAGGCTGCTCCTGGCAGGGTGTGCTGTCAGCAGAGCTATTCCTGGCCTTCCTCAGCCCATCCATCAGCCCTTCGGGAGGCTGCTGTAATCTCTGCTGAGGTTCAGAGCGTGTTCAGCATCATGGAGGAAGCAGGAAAATGGTCATAATGAGAATGTTAACAATGGGACGTGCTCAGCGATGGACCGGGGCCGCATCCCCTGGCTCTGAGCTCGCTGTGCTCACTCCTCAGCAGCACCAGCTCCTGTTCTGTACCCCTCTGCTTGGACACGGATCCCCATGTCTGCAGAGAGGCGAAGGGTACCTCTGACTGCAGAGACCATGGCTCTCTAAGAGAGGCCATAAGGTGCTGGCAGATGTGGAGATGCTCTCCTTGTTCTCAGTGGGATCTGAAGCAAAAGGGTCCAGTGGGAGCCTGACTGCAGACACTTTTGAGTGCCCTGAGCACTCAAACCCAGGCAAAAGGATGGCATGGCCAGGGTTAAACTGGCTGCAATCTGTGTGCTGCAGACCTCAGTTGTGCCCATCTCCTGCTGTCCTGGCTGCAGAGCTGCAGCTTGGCCCCTTGGCTGCGTTTGCATTGTGTTCCCATCACTATGAAGGGCCTCGGATGCTGTGTTTGCAAGTGTGGGCTCCCCTTGATGGCAGTGCTGGGGACAAGAGATGCCCTAAGAAAGGCACCAGGGATGGGGCAGGTTGGGGTTTTGGGGAGCTGGGTCTGGTTGAGCCTAGTGAGGGGGATGTGAGGTGCATCCTGGCTTCATGGCACCGCAGTGCACACGTGTGATGCACATACGTGCTGTCGCTCAGCCCAGGGACAGCCAGGGAAGCAGCAGGGAATTCAGAGAGACGAGACCCAAACAAAGACATGGAAAAGCCTGGGATAACTTCTGAAATGTCAGGAATTCCTGGGTGCTGCAGAAACAGCCAAATCATCACTGGAAGAGGGAGAAAATGGATGGCAGCGGATGCAGGCAGGGTGCAGGGCTGCATCCCATGGCAGGGCAAGCCAGGGCTGTTGCTGGTGCACCCACTGCGTGTGCTGGGGGCTGAGATGTGTTTGCTCCTCACAGCCTGGTTTTGTTTTAAGCTCTCAGATGCTGGCCCTGTCGCCACCATTTCTCTTCACTGAAGCAAATTCAAAGCATCTCTTTTGTCTTTAAGTTCTCAGACACGAGAAGTGGGGAAGTTTATTCCTGTGCTGCTTCCAGCCCCTTCTGTCTCCATACCCCTATGTGGCTGTAAACCAGGTTGAAACCTGGCCTTGCAGATGGCTTGGCTTGTGAATGGGGGCCTGGCTGTACTTGGGGATGCTCCCAAGTTGCCCACATTGTCCCTGTCCCCTGGCAGCACTGGGAATGGGATGGGATGCTCTGCGTGCTGGCACTGGTGCACTGCCCACTGTCTCCTGCAGTGCTGCTCCAGTGGGAATTCACTGTATTATAGAGAAGGGAAACGTGCTGAGAGCTCTGGGCTTTGCATCTCCCTGCAGTGCTGGGATGCTGCTGGGCCTGTGGGACCTGGTGTGCCCAGGTCTGGCTGCTACAGAGGACAGAATCCTCCTTAATCCCTGCAGGTTTGGGGCATGAGAAGAGGCTTCCACATCAGAGCATGAGCTGTGATTTCGGCTTAACTGAGACTTCCTGAGAGGCTTGATGCTGACACCACCAGCACAGCCCTGGATCACTTTAGCTTCCTGCTGCTAAGCTGAAAAGTCCCTGACAAGCAGAACAGGTTTAATGGGAATGGGGCTGTGAGCACCCTCCTGTGTGTGCAGTTGGCAGGGCTTCCTTCGGAGCACCAAGCAGCCAGGTTTGGGCAGTGTTTTAGGGTCTATCACTTAGAAGACAGCGATAACATCACCCATTGGGTGATACGGGTTTGGGTTGGAAGGGACCTTAAAGCTCATCCAGTTCCACTTGACCAGGTTGCTCCAACCTGGCCTTGGCAGTCTGGAAGCAGACACGGACCATTCCCTGCGGATCCCAGCCTCGTGGAGGGGTTGGTCAGCAGCTCCTGGCTGATGGAGCTGGTCTGTTTGCCTTGGAAAGGTAGCAAAGGGGGGGGGGGCTGTGTGGTTGGGGGTGCATTGTATGGGGTGCAGGGCCCCCTGAATGGGACAGCAGCATGTGTCCATCCATAGGGATGAGCACTGGCAGCGATGCGCTTTGGATGGCGCACGGTCCCCTGCTGATCCAGAGCAGTTGATTCTAGAGGGTTGAGCTTGATTCCTTTCCCCTTGCTCTCAGTTTGAGTAGCTGACAGTTGTTAGCAGCGTGAGGTACTAAGCCTTGATTCTGAATGCATGAGCTGGGGCTCGTTAATCACTTCCAAATGCCCCGTCTAAAGGCTCATATTGTTCCAGCATCCAGGCACTGAGTTTTTGGGATCTCTGAAATAGGACTCTGCTCTCGCCCGTGTGCTGGAGGAGCCGTTCCTTTCCGCTGTGCTTTACAAATATACATGTGGTTTAATTCAACAAGAGGGCTGGAGGGGATGGTTTTCCACCCCCTTTTTTGCTAACCCCCATCTCTTTCTCTTTAGAGCTGGCTCTGCCAAACCACCCAGCCCTGTGCCAGCAGCAGCCCCCTGGATGATCCCAAATGCATTTTGGGGTTAAAAAGTGTGTTTCTGGGAAAATCCAGCCCTGTGACAGACATCGGGGTGTCCCCTCCTTCCCCCCCCCCCCCCCCC
>NDXB01018749.1:0-10651 GCA_002631895.1 Agapornis roseicollis | reverse complement strand
TCAGTGCTCTGGCACTCTCACAGGAAAGAAGTTCCTCCTGATGGAGGTTCCACATGGAACCTCCCATGCTCCAGTTTACACCCATTGCCCCTTGCCCTGTCACTGGACATCACTGAAAAGAACCTGGCTCCATCATCCTGACACTCACCCTTTACATCTTTGTAAACATTGATGAGGTCACCCCTCAGTCTCCTCTTCTCCAAGCTAAAGAGACCCAGCTCCCTCAGCCTCTCCTCATAAGGGAGATGTTCCACTCCCTTCATCATCTTTATGGCTCTGTGCTGGACTCTTTCAAGCAATTCCCTGTCCTTCTTAAACTGAGGAGCCCAGAACTGGACACAATATTCCAGATGCGGCCTCACCAAGGCAGAGCAGAGGGGCAGGAGAACCTCTCCTGACCTACTAACCACAGCCTTTCTAATGTGCCCTAGGATGCCACTGGCCTTCTTGGCCACAAGGGCCCATGGCTGGCTCATGGTCATCCTCCCATCCACCAGGACCCCCAGGTCCCTTTCCCCTTCACTGCTTTCCAGCAGGTCAGCCCCCAGCCTGTACTGGTCCATGGGGTCGTTCTTCCCCAGATGCAAGGCTCTACACTTGCCCTGGTTGAATTCCATCAGGTTTCTCCCCCCCAACTCTCCAGCCTGTCCAGGTCTCACTGAATGGCAGCACAGCCTCCTGGTGTGTCAGCCCCTCCTGCCAGTTCAGTGTCATCAGGGAACTTGCTGAGGGTGCACTCAGTGCCCTCACCCAGGTCTCGCTGATGAAAACATGAAACAGCACCGGTCCCAGCACCGACCCCTGAGGGACTCCACTGGTCACAGACCTCCAGCTGGGTTCTGCCCCATTGGCCACAGCTCTCTGCCTTCTTCCTTCCAACCAGTTCTCGATCCACCTCACTACCTGATCATCAAGCCCACACTTCCTTAGCTTATCTATGAGGATGCTGTGGGAGACAGTATCAAATGCCTTACTGAAATCAATCAAAAACACATCTACTGCTCTCCCATCATCCAACCACCTAGTTACCTCCTCATAGAAGGCTATAAGGTTGGTAAAACATGACCTCCCCTTGGTAAAACCATGTTGGCTGCTCTTAATGACCCCCTTATCCTCGATATGTCTGGAGATGGTGTCAGGAACAAGTTGTCCCCTCACCTTTCCAGGGATGGAGGTAAGGCTGACCGGTCTATCATTACCCGGGTCCTCCTCCTTGCCCTTCTTATAGACTGGCGTGACATTCGCCATCCTCCAATCCTCAGGCACCTCTCCTGTTTCCCACGACTTAAACCAAAGATGATGGAGAGCGGCCTAGCAATGCCCTCCCCAGCTCCCTCAGCACCCGTGGGTGTATTCCATATGGACCCATCAATTTATGGATGTCCAGATTGCTGAACTGATCCCTGACCCAATCCTCATCTACCAAAGCAGACTCCTCCTTTATCCTGACTCCTTCTGGGGCTCCAGGAATCTGGGGCCCTCGGGGAGAGTCTGCAGGAGTAAAGACAGAGGCAAAGAAGGCATTCAGCACCTCTGCCTTCTTTATATCCTCTGTCTCCAGGGCACCCACCTCGTTCAGCAGTGGGCCTATATTACCTCTTGTGTATGTATGTATATATATATATATATATATATATACATAAGAATATAAAGAACATTGTTAATCTGGTTTGTAATCCTAGTTGGGATAAGACTGGGCTCAGTTTCTGCCATTGTTCCAAAGCCAGATTATTCCTTTTGAGCAGTTAGTTACCAGCCCTGAGATGCTGCTTTCACGCTTCATATGGTATGAAGGGTCCCTTTTGGTATTGGAAGTAACTTCTGCAATTTTAAAAACAGCTGGAAGATTTGCTACTCATCCTTAAGGCATCTGACCAAGGAAGTTGTATGGCACATTCATGGCAATGGCTGAAAGGGCATGTAGATGTGAAGAGTAACCCAAGACTCCAATGGATTACCTTTTGTTGAACTTTGACTTTTGCGTTGATTTGTCTAAAGTAAAAGTAGAAAACCAACAGAACTCATCATGAAAAATACTTAGAACTTGCAATTATTATGCCCCTAAATAATAGTTTGATTTTAACTGGCATAAGTTGGTATTGGTGCCAAGGGAAACAGTCCCACCTCTCCCTGGCAGCTTGTTCACGTTCCTCCACTGGTGCCTCCTCCACTCTGCCGGTGCAGGGGTATGTGCCAGATGCACTGACATGGGCTGAGGAACTGGTGCGAGGTACGTTAATCTGAGAGAAATGGCTGGATTTGTGTCTTTTGGTTTTCTCTCAGATAAGCTTGGTGCTCTAGCGATGGGAGGAACGACATAGGGCAGGAGCAAGGGACTGAGAAGAGTGAAGTCTGCTCTTTGGGTGATGGTGTGGCATCATGGGTGACTTGTGTTAGCCTAAGTGAGGGGGGAGTGAAGAAATAAAAGGTGAAGGTCCTGGAGTTGTCGCTGTTTAAGTCTTAGATTTTGCAGGACAGCGAAGAGAGCAGTGACCAACATGCAAGCTGATGTGGTGCCAGGGCATGAAGCGTTGTTTTCTATATGTGATTTGTCAGCTTTTGGTGGCCTGGTAATGCTCCATAAAGGTCTTGTAAATTATCATCATATGAAATACTGGCCCAGGGTGCCCAGAGAAGCTGTGGCTGCCCCATCCCTGGCACTGTTCAAGGCCAGGTTGGACTTGGCTTGGAGCAACCTGGTCTAGTGGAAGGTGTCCCTGCCTTATAGCAGGGGGTTGGGACTGGATGAGCTTTACAAAGTTTCTTTCCAACCCAAACCAGTCTGGGATTCTATGAAACAGCCTTTTATGTCCCATTTCTGGGTAGGTGCTGTATATAGGATCCTATTATACTGTAGGTGCAGTGACACTTTCCTGTTTATAGAGGTGGATTTTTTGGTTTTGGGTTTTTTTTTCCAATAGTTTTCCTCTGGTTTTATATTGGTGTAGAATTCCCTAATCAAAGTACTTTGCTTCTACGATGGAGTTGATGCACTAGTTTTAACTGCAGGTATGTGTAGAGGTCATCTAAAGATCTTGAATTACTTGAGCAGAGATGAATCCTCTTTCTTAAGCTTTTTACTCTTTAGTGAAAAAGAAAAGTGATTGCATGTGAGTGGGTGTGAAGAAGCTAAGGAAAATGTGCTGATAGGCCTCTGTATGTGTGTCGGATGGTTTTTGTTTCCTTGTGCAACTCTGCTGACTCTTGTCCAATGTTTCTTTTAATCATGGAATGAACTTGTACAGGCATATATTTATTTATCATAACTCAGAGGCTTTCAAATCTCTTCTCTGTCAGTCATTCATCTGAATTAAGTATCTTTTTCATAAACAACTGTGTGGTCTTCAACACAGTCATCGTTTGCTTATGTAGCTGAACTGAAGACAAGAATGTCTGTTAACACATGTGGTGCAAACTTAAAATGCAGCTTGGCTGTTCTCAGGAACCCACCTTCTGCTTTTTCTAACAGCATTAAAAAAACACACATGCAGTTGGTGATACATTATGTAGTAGAAGTGTTCCTGTATGTGACTTCTTCAGTTACCAGTGTTGGTGATGACAACAGCTTCTGCCATGTTCACTTGTTCTCTTCATCCTTTTCCTTTTTCTACATTCTTCCCACATCCTGGACACGGCCTTCCCAAAGAAATCCCCGCAACCTCCTTTTCCACCTTCAGTCAAAGCATTTTGGGGTCCCTGGGTTGCCTGCAACCCTCTCAAGACAGCTCTGATGTGGAATTGAGGGGGACCTCAGGAGCAGCCCCTAGCTTCACAGGACCTCAGGAGCAGTCCCTAGTTTCTTGCACCTCCAGGGTACCTGCTGCCTCTTCTCTGCTGCTCTCATGACCCCCTTGTTCGCTTTGCAGCAGGAAGAAGAGGAAGGCAGCCAATGGAATAGCATTGGAGGGATATCCTGTGAGGTGTGGAGGAGGAATTTCTTTATAGGAATAAAGAAGAAAAATCCTTCTTCTCTCACAGCCTGGGATAGCAGCCTTACCTGTTGACTGCTCCAACATTTGCTGTGTTACCGGCTTTGATTTCTGTTACATATCCAAGGGAGTTTGTTTCATTTCTCTGACCAGTTTTGAAGGTTATCAGTCCAGCCATTACCTGGTTTTGGCAGACTCTCTGGAAACAGTGAGGGAGCTTTAGAGCTGGGAAATCTTCTGTTTTGTGGGAATAAGCTACTGCTGGTCAACTCTTAACCTAACTGCCCAGGTGAGGACCTGTGCAAGGGCTGCTACAGCTTCTGTCAGCACAAGCGAAGCACTTTGCAGTGCTCCAGTTNTTTTGTGGGAATAAGCTACTGCTGGTCAACTCTTAACCTAACTGCCCAGGTGAGGACCTGTGCAAGGGCTGCTACAGCTTCTGTCAGCACAAAGCACTTTGCAGTGCTCCAGTCTGTAATCGTGTAATGTCATTGGGAAAAGAGAAAGCCAAGTTGGGTTATGGAGGCCTAAAAAGAGGTGCTGATGGTGTCTTCCCAGCAATAATTCTCTCTAGAATGGAGGTAACTTTGATTGTTGCCTCCTGCATCTGCAGAACTGCCTCCATCTATGGTCAATTTTCAAAACACTTGTGAGTGTAAACGCCACAGAAAAAGTCAAAACACAGAATAAGCCTTAGTCTGTAACTTAAGAAAAAGCTGAGGTTTAAGACTTTGCGTGGTTTATGATTGTTTAATGAAAATGTAACTTTTTAAAACTGATCTGAATTGTGCTGGAAGCATCTCCTCTTGCAGTAGATGTTCAGTCAAATCTAAGCAGGGCTTTCAACGTCTGCATTTCTAGTTGTGAAGTCATTATTGTGAGAAGTTGTCATCAGTCTGAATACATTATTTGGCAAGCCACCTTCCCTTCCCTTCCCTTCCCTTCCCTTCCCTTCCCTTCCTTTCTCTTCCCTTCCATGGGGTTGATACTTGCAAAGCACAAACCTGAAGAGATCCCATCCCAAACTTTGCTTCTCCCATTGTGTTCTCCCTCTAATGCTTATTTTCTGAGCCCCGTTCTTACCCTGGCAGTGAATGCAGTGACGTAGCAGTCAGGGCACTTTTCCAGACTCTGCAATTTTACAATCAGAACACAGTGGAAACATTTACAAATGTGTTCCAAGATACATATACACTGGGTGTATATATCCAAATGTAAATATTCAGATCTGTTTGTGAAGGTTGCAGTTTGCTCACTGGTTATAGGTTTATATTCATGTGTCCATGGAGAATCTTGTCAAAATGACAGTAAATTTCCTGGGGGGGGAGGAAGGAGGGAACAGTCATTTTCTTATCTTGATGTTCTTCATGGTTTATCTGGAATCCTCAAGCATTCACTGGCTGTTGGCAAGGAGAGAACTGGCAGCTTCACTAGGTCCGCACTGCTGCCTGGTCCTTGATGCTTAGTAATCTGTTTGAGGTGATGGGCTGCTGGGGGTCTGAGGTGCTGACTTGGGTATTGAGGCTTTTTAATCTCTTAATGAGACTGGGTTTTGTTGTTACGTTGTTTTGGTAAGTTAACACTTCTTTTGAAGGGTTGATGTTATCCTACAGTCCATCACTTACTGGATGAAAGCTGCAGCTCTTGAGTTCTTCAGAACAAGAGACAGAGAAGCAGTGGCAGAATGCTCTGTCCTCCACAAGGGAAAATTATACTCTTTATATATGCTAGAGGATTACAGAATCATCACAGAATCACAGACGGTTTGGGGGTTTGGGTTGGAAGGGACCTTAAAGCTCATCCAGCTCCAACCCCTGCCATGGGCAGGGACCCCTTCCACCAGACCAGGTTGCTCCAAGCCCCTGTGTCCAACCTGGCCTTGAACACTGCCAGGGATGGGGCAGCCACAGCTTCTCTGGGCCATCACCCTGTGCCAGTGCCTCAGCACCCTCACAGGGAACAGCTTCTGCCTCAGAGCTCAGCTCAGTCTCCGCTGTTCTGTCAGGTTAAAGCTATTCCCCTTGTCCTGGCCCTACAGTCCTCATCCAAAGCCCCTCTCCAGGTTTCTTGTAGCCCCTTTAGGCACTGGACACTGCTCTAAGGTCTCCCCAGTGCCTTCTGTTCTCCAGGCTGACCAAGCCCAGCTCTCTCAGCCTGGCTGTGAAGCAGAGCTGCTCCAGCCCTCACAGCATCTTCTCTGGACTCATGATTCTCTGGACTCCTATGAGTTTAAAATTCAGATTGCTTGCTGTAAGTGAGCTATGTTATTCTAAATTGTAAGTAAGGTGTTGACTTGTAGGCCAAATNTTATACCTTAGTTACTGAACTGTTCTTATCTCAACCTGTGGAAGTTGCATTCCTTTGATTCTCCCCCCATCTCTCTGGAAGCAGGGGAGGGCAAGCCAGGGGGGTTGAGTGAGTGAACGAGCTGTGTGGGTTTAAACCACGACATCCACTTATGGTTGGATTGTCTTGGAAGCCATCATCTTCCATTATGTAAATTCCATGGCTGATCAAAGACGGTGATCACAACCTGTGTCTGAAGGAAACCCAAACTTTGAGAAACGTCAGTATCGATAATTTCCATCTACATTTGAATTAAATGTAGACATTTAAAGCAGCAACTTTCTCCTTCAAACAGTGTAACCGAAAAGCTCATTGTTGTGCATTTCTGATTGTGATCTTTATTTTAGGCTCTGTCCCAACAACAGGACCAAATGGGAGAAACTCTTAATGTTGATTATCTGGTATAAATCACTTAGATCATCTGCCAGGGAACGTCTCATCAAGTGACAGTAAAGACAGATGTACCATCTTTGAGGCAAATGGCTTGGTTTAATGAGTTTTAAATTTATTTCTTAGATTACCAATCACTTAATTGGAATCCATCAGTGGTAAGGACATAAATCTTGCAGCACCTAAACCAATGTTTCTTGTCAGAAACCCCTAACCTACATTGACTTGCTTTTCTGCTGAAGGTCCTTCTGTGCCAGTAAGCCTGTGCTTTAACCTTCCAGTAAATTCCAAATCGGATAGACCTTGAAATGCCAGAAGTCAAATTAACAATGCTTGGCATGTTGGCAGCAGCAGCTTCTCAGTTTCTGTTCTATATGCTGAATTTGATTTGGTTAATGCATTTCAACAGTGGTGCAAAATGGTTGGGAGGCAGGTGGAGTCAGGAGCAGGATGCTACATGATGTTGTTGGCCATCCAGTGTCAGTCACTAGTGACATAGTTGGAGTAAGCTGGTCTAAGTGCATGGTCTACCTTTGGAAGAGGTGGGCAGGTTCCAGGTGAGATGTTTGTTCTGTCTCTGGTATGGTGTGAAGAAGCCAAAGAGCAACCTCCCATAGGTTGGCTTCAGCTGGGCTAGTGCCTTTACCTAGCTCGTTGCATGAGATGCTCAATTGCTGGTAAGAGCACTAAAGAGGGGCTGGGGTCACAGGATTTGTCTTTTTATGACAACTTTGCCTTAAACTGCTTGTGAAACTTGAGGATCATCAGGTTTAAAACTTCCCAAGGGCAGGATTATCTCCCCCATGTCCTGGGCTGATCATGGCCAAGATCTGCTTAAGCCCCTTCTTGCCACCACCATACCTTGTGTGTGCCTTAATAATAGTGATATTATTTTCAGATCACTGTATCTGAAATATGGTATCTGCAGTTACATTTGCAGATAAGCTAAGTTTGTATTCTAGCTCTTTACCTTATGGAATTACTGAATGCAATTGCCCGAAAAAACATTTGGTATCAGTGTAGCAAGAAAACATGGGAATGTCCAAACCTGACCTTTGTCAGGTCAGCTAAGCCTGGGAAGGAAGTATTACCGGTGCTTGATGAAGGACGTGTCTGCACCCTTTGCTTCCTCTTGAGTGAATTGGTGTTTGCGTGTGTACTTCAAAGGAAGCATGTGCTCAAATGTGAATGCCAAATGCATTCCTGAATCACTGCCTCCGGAAGAGGAGAGCGCTTTCTTCTTACCCATTGAGCTTTCTAACTATCACCTACCTCTGCAAAAGCACCACTGGGCTTTCCTGCCTGGCAGATAAGTGCATCTTGAAAGTACTGCTTGGAGAAACTGTTTGGAGAACAGAACGATGGGGAAGGGCCTGTATGTTAGGCCAGACATCCCAATGGAACGCATCTCTGGAGACACGGCTGTGTTGCATCATTTATCCAGCTGTAAGCAAGATCTACTTTTCCTTGCACTTTTCCTAACGTTACATACTGTCATTGGTCACATATTTAGTCTTTACTGCAAGTAGAATTGCTGGAGAACACTGTTAGGAGGTTATGATGCCCTAGGAACAGGTCAACTCACAGCAGATAAATATGAGACAAGCTATGTGAAAACATAGCAGTGTGGTAACCCAAGTAGCCCAGCTATTTCAGCTTCAGTTTTTCTACAGAATTGCTGTTTGAACTGCATAGTACTTTGGAGTAAGCTTTGGAAATCTGGACTCTTTTTCAGGTGGATAGGGATAATAGACCATGAGGTTAGAAGGATCAAGTTGAGTCTCCCTGATTGACTATCAAACACAGAAAGTAATTAAATCCTCTATCTGGATTTCTGTCCCTTTACCTGAATAATAAAAGTTGCAGTGAGCAAATAAAACAAGCAGAAAAGCACAGGGTTTTGCAGAGTGAATGACCATAGTTGCCACAGAACTAAGGAGATCCTAGGATTTTGAGCAGCAACCGAGAAACAATTTCTATTGACTTCATATGTGTGTGAAGGGCATACTGTCATGGCAAAGAACAAGAATATACCACGTTCTTAAATATCATTTATCACCTATAGCTTAGGTAGTTCTCTACAAATGAGTAAAATACTTTGGTTTTCACCAATTCATCTCTCAACAGAGTTGGTTTTTCCCTAGCTGCCTTCTGTTCCTCTTTAGGAAGATAAGAAACTGTAGTGCCTAACTGTAAAATTGCTGCTTGCGATGGGTAAATCAATAGCACCTTATTAGTGTGCTCCAAGGCCTCTCATTGCCATCCCCACTGCAGTGGCATTGTTTCAATGAAGGGGTGCTGGGACCCAACATCCTCTGATGTGTGACTAAGTAGGTCAAAAGGGATACAGCATCTGAGTACCCTAAATATCCATTAAAAACATGAAATCACAGAATGGCTTGGGTTGGAAGGGACCTTTAAAGCTCATCTGTTTCCAACCCCCTGCCATGTGCAGGGATACCTTCCAGGTTGCTTGAAGTAGAGCAGTGAAAGCGTGGTTCCCCCTGGATTCATCTCATGTTTAGACTTTCTGGTGCTGACTAAGACATTGGTTTCATCTTGGCTGCTTTCTAAGCCTCCATGACTAAACTCTGGTCCCTGGTATTGGTGGCTCCATCTGCAGCCTTATCCTTGGTGGGAACTTAAGTCCATGAACCCTGTGGGATCGTGGTATGTTAGAGGCTTCGCTAATACAGCAGCTAAACCTTGCTGAGGACATTTGGAGTTGTTCGAGAAGAAACAAATGCACAAAATGAGTGCTAAATTTGCCTTTTTTCTTTTCAATTCAGGCAGAAATTGAGGATCTGATGAACTGCTGTGTATGAGGGAAGGCTGGTCCTGGCCAGCAGTGGCTACCAGTGCTCACACAGCTGTTTTCCATAGCCACAGCGAGTTTTGTTTGACTTGAAATTGAAAAGTAAAGGTTGAATTTTAGATAGAGATCACTTGGGGTCAGACTATCATAACAAATAGCAAAGTATGCTGTCACACAGTGATGGATAACAGGAAATACACATACTGGAAACACTATAAAAATATGCCTAATAAAGCTAGAAACCATAGTCCTTTCTGATAATCCACGTGATCCTAAAGTTCATCTATTCAAAAGGAAAACAAGTTACCACTTGTAAACAGAGTGAGTCTTAAAATGTCTTTATCAGACATTCACCTTTTAATAGATAGCCTCTAAATGGAGCATTAAATGGAATACTTGAGCAGAGCATTTGTGTTTCCACAGCAGCATTGCAAACTTCAATCTCCTGTGCTTTTATTTAACTGGGTCTTTGTGCAAAACATATTACTAATAGCAATGCTTTTCAGTTATGAAATATTCCTCTAGCTGGTCATTTGGCTCTCAAGGTACTGAATGAAAGTAACCTAGGGGACATGATGTAATGTACTCAGCAGATAAGAGTTTTCAAACAGCAAGGGGAGGATTTTAGCCACAACATGCGGTTAACCTCAGGATCTCCTTGCTACATGATGCAGCAGAAATCTCTTCATGGTTACTAAAGAAGTAGCAGCTCGGGAGGGTCCATGAGCTATGGATCCTGGTAAGCTGGGGTGGTATGATCATGTAGTTGTGCTGCTCTTGCAGCCTTTGCTGAGCAACTGCTGCTGGCAGCACTGGAGGTGGTTCCACAGGAGGTGGGACTCCACTGTCCTGTGGCCTAAGCTGGTATGTCAGCTTTTAAGTGCCTAATCTGAAATTCTCGCTTTATGCAAAGGGAAATAGAGAAATGGAGGGGATGTGTCTTTTTGGTTAGTAAGTTTCTGAAGACTAGCTAGGGAATGAAGATGGAGCAGAAGATAGAGGTGTGTGATTGCAGCTGGGAACCCCCCATGTGCTGGACTGTGTCCCCAGAGCATGACCAGCAGTTGAGGGAGGGGATTCTGCCCCTCTACTGCACCCCGGAGAGACTCCCCCCTGCAGTCCTGCATCCAGCTCTGGGGCAACAACACCAGAGGGATGTGGAGCTGTTGGA
>NDXB01018748.1:144635-156041 GCA_002631895.1 Agapornis roseicollis | reverse complement strand
CCCCTCTTTGGGCAGGTTCAAGCCATTTCCCTTTGTCTGGCCCTTGGCCCCAGCCCCTCTCCAGGTTCCCTGCAGCCCCTTTAGGCACTGAAGATGCTCTCAGGTTATCAGCTCATGTGGGGCTGTGCAAACGAGCGTGTTTGCGGATGGCTGCTCCCCAGCACAGGGATCTGGGACCAACTGCAACCCCCAGGCCCATTTGCTCTTGCTCATGGGGTGCAGCCCCTGTTTTGGGGAACGCACAGGGCTCAACCTCATGCTGCAGTCGGTTTGGCAGCAACACATTTTGGGCCTGAGGTTTTGCTGCTCTCACTGGCAGAACCCAGCAGACCTGGACTGTGCCAAGTCTCAGACCCCCCCAAGTGCATCCCAGGACAAGAACATCTCCTTCAGGTCCCCTGTTCTCCACCCTCCATCCCAGCCACCTCCAACCCAGCTGCAGGTCTCACAACCATCCCCATTCCACCTCCCAGGCTGAGCTGGATCCATCCCATTACCCCTCACCCTACCTGCCCCAGGGCTACTTAAGCCCTGAGCAGCCTCAGCTGAGTTTTCCCTCCCTGGGCTTTGCTCTTTTTGCTAATTCTGCCTTAAACCAGGCCAGTGGCTGCTCGCCTCCCGTGCCAAGGCTCTTCTGCTTCATCCCGGGCAAGAGGTGGATGAGAAAAGGGCTGGAAGGACCAGGGATGGTGCAGGGTAAGGCCACATCATGGCAAGTAACTGGTGTGAATGGCAGCAGAGGCTCACCGGGAGGACCCATGCGCTGGAAGGGGCCGATAGCAGAAAAGCTCCTGAAGAAGCTGCAGGGTTTCTGCAGCTCAGGGAGGGAACTGGAAAGGAGAAGTGAGGGTGTGAGAAATGGTCATGCAGGACCTGAGGTTTGCTGGGGAAGGGCATAGGGAAAGTGTGAGCACCAAATGAGGTGAGAGTGGCCAAGGATGGGGCTGCAGCAGGGATGCAGGTAGGAGGGTTAGTCTGGGTGCATGGCGGAAGCATCAAGGGAGCCTCTCAGCTTGGGATGCACCGGGATGGGGAACGGGAACAGCTCGACATCATTGGGAAAACAGCCCTTAGGCAACCCCCAGCACTGCTGGCTCCTAACAGCAGCCTGGAAAGGGGCACGGGGGCTGCAACTGTGCCTGAAGAAGGAGCTCCATTTGCTGCAGCCATGCCAGGGCTGTCACTGTGAAGATCCCAAGGGAATGAACTGCCAGGTTGCTGATGGCCCCTCGAGTGGCTGTGCAGGGACCCCTCTGCCAGGGGGGAAAGGGCTTTACCGGAGGTGGGCAGAGCTGATAACCCCTGGCTGCCCTTCCAGAGCACAGGAAGCTGCAGATAAAGGCACCACAGGCCAAGCTGGGCACAGCTCCAGGCCTGGCTTAGGCTGATACCAGCCCTGAGGGGCGACCTCTCCCTTGGCTCGGCCACCTCCCCCACTTCACCCTAAATTCCCCCCTGATAAGCAGCTTGCCCCACTCTGATTGACCCAGCTGATACCCAGCCATGCCCTTACCCTGCTCGTATTCAGCGCTGACCACAGTTTGGGGAGGAAAATCTTGTTTATTACCAAAGAGACCTGCAGCGATGCCCACACCAACTCCCAAAGCCCTGTGAAAGCCTCTGGCATCACAGGTTGAGGCTGGGAGGAGTGGGAAGTGGGGAAGCAGCTGCTTTGGGGGTTATTAATGAGCAGCGAGTGATGGGAAAGCTGAGGATCAATTGAAACAAAGGAGTTCAATGGTAAAAAGAAACGTTTGGGGAGTAATGGGAGTCCATTTCTCCAGCCCACTGTCGGAAGCGCATCCTGTTCAACATCCATCAATTATCCCAGCTTGCAAATGCATTAGAGTAATGAGGAATTATCCATCAAATACACTTAAAGCCAGTGCCCCCCTCTGCCAGCGGCCCTGCAAAGAGCCACTTCAGGAAGGGAAAACAGCCTGAAGGTGGATGCAGATGCGGGGAGTGGAGCAGTGAGGAGGCCCCAGGGCTGTATCCTCTGGAGCCTGCTCCAGCCTGGAGGATGCATTCCCAGCTCCTGGGCTTGGCTCCCACCTCTGGTATCCACGTTTCCTTCAGCAACCTGTGGTGACACCAGCTGCTGTCTCCCATGGGCAGCCCAGGTACCTGCTCTGTGCCTCGGTTTCCCCCATTCCTCCTGTAATGCTGCCTGGGGCCACCCCTGGGTGCTGCTCATGCCCATGCCATGTCCTCCATCACCCCTCTTCCCAAGAACAGAAGTAATGATGAGTGTGGTGTGTGGCATGGAAGCTGAGTTCCTGGAAACCCAGCCTCTGCCAGTGCCTTCCCTTGCATCACACGTGGTCCTTGCACCCCACGCAGGCAGAAGAGGGATGTGGGGTGCAAAAGGGCCTTGCAGCCCCTTTGGGTGCCAGTCCCTGCACTGGGTGCACCCAGCAGAAGATAGCAGCATCTTTCACTTAGGATCCTGCTCTGGTATCAGCAGGAAAAAGGCCTGGAGGAGCTGCAGGTCTGGACTGTGTGTGTGCTGGGATGAGCCTATCCCCATGGATGGGTTTGGAAAGCGACTGCGGGATCTGAGCAAAGGGGAAGTTAAGGAATATGAGGTTGGTTGGTGATCCCGGGTAATTAAAAGGGTTTGACCCCTTCGGTGCTGGATTTGGGGCCAAGCCTGGAGTTTTCCAACTATGGTGATGCAAACCTGGGTGAGCCCTTGGCCACAGCTCTGGTGCTGTGATGGGAAGGACGCATCCTCCTCCCCAGAGACAGGGCTGGGTTTATCAGGGTGTTCCTCCAGCAGCAGGATTTGGGAAGCTGAGGCTGCCCTGTGGTGCTTTGCTGTGGACTCTCTGATGTCTGATGCTGTGGTTGTGGGCAGGCTCCTGCCTCTCCCTTCATGTAGGGGAAGAAGTGAAGAGCAGAAGTCAGTGTTTGTACTGGCTCTCCTCAGCTCTGCAAGCACCAGTTTGGGATTGGAGGTAGCCAGTAGGTTCAAGAGTCCATGGAAGGAGGTGAGTGGACAACCAGCACATTCACAACCTGTTTCCATCAGGAACAGAGATTAAAACCAGCTCCTGGGCTCGTCTTTCCCTCATGTCTCCATCTCCCAAACCCATCTGGCAGCTCCATGGGGTCCAGCAGCACTGCCCTGGGCTGGGTACCAGCACATTCCTTGATGGGTGGCTCCATGGTGAGCTAAGGTTTCCTGGGAGAGCCCTGGGTCTGCTAACAGTTAACTGCCATCAGGTGTCACAAGAGCATCAGGTCTTTGCTCTTCCCGGGGAGATGGGCAGTGGCATGGGACAGGAGGGGTGCGTGATGAGGTGGCCTTTTGGGGTGGCACCTCAGGCAGCGGAGATGAGCTCCTGCTGCTGGGAGGAGGCCCTACGATGCCATTGTCATCCCTGGAGGCCACCACCCTTCTGCACCCCTGTCACCTCCTGCCTGTCCTGCCCTGGCCCCGGGGAGGTGGCACCAGGTTCCTGCTATCCCACACTTGGCCCTTCAATAACCCCCTGCCCTTTACTGCATGAAAGCAAAAGCAGCGGCTGCCCTTGAGGACCTGACCGGCGCTGGTGCCGCTCCTCCCTGCAGCCAGGGCCCGGGGGGAGCCCCGAGCTGAGACATCTCCAAACCCAGAGCCCATTCCTCCCCTTTTCCAGCCATGGGGGTTGCAAGGGCACAGCCATGCGGGCTCTGGGTGCTCCTCTATGTAGGGATGCTCCATGGATTAATCCCTCCTGGGATTCCCTCTCCATTCTTGCTCCTCAGGCCACCCCCCGCTGTCCCATGCCAGGGCACGCTCAGACAATCCCGCAGGAATTTTCAGTTCTTCCCCAAACACACGCTTTTCCTCTTTATTTTTGCAACGCAACCTGAAACAAAGCAGCATCTGAGGCTCAGCGCCTCGATAAGGTGCCACTGGGAAAAGCTTTTCCCTCCTCTCCAGTGCTGGGTACGAAGCTGCAGTGAGCTGATAAAGCCGAAAACACGGGCTTCCTTGGGGGAAGGAGGAATTGGAGCTGCCTCAGGAAGCATCTCTCCCCCTTCCCTCCTGCCAGCCTCCGGAGGGGATGGAGGTGGCCGAGTGGGAGAGCCTGGCGTGCTGGGCTGGGATAGCTTCCCGGCCCCGGGTGACCTCCCAGCATCACGGCATCTCTCCCCATTCAGAGAGGCTGAGTTCACGTCTGGCCTCCCCAGAGCTGGGGACTGCTCCGGGCCTGCCTGCCCTATCCCATGCTCAGGTACCGGGGTGATGGCACCCTCCAGCATGTCGGCTGGGTTCATACCCCAGGTGGGCACTGCATCTGCCCTGGGTATCTCTGTGGCGTGTAATAGGGGTGTCTCGGGGCACTGAGCACGCCGACTCACCCCAAAAACCAGGGTACGGCACTCACAGCCTCAAGTCCCCATCCTGGCCGGCTGGGCTGAGGGGCTGGTGGCGTGGGGATGCTTTCCCCATGACTCACAGCATTCCTTGCAGGCTGGAGGACACCGACATTCCTCACTGCCCCTGCCCTCTGCCTGAACTCCACTGGCAAAGCCAACTTCCCCCTGTTGGGGATGCTGGAGGCCCTCGGCCCCATCCCTGTGCCAGGCAGGCGGAGGCAGCGGGGTGCCCCTGGGCTCCCATGTGGGTATGTGTGCAGGCAAACTGGCCTCTACAGAACCTGCAGAGCCCCAGGGGAGAATGGGCTCCCCCCAAACACCCCAGTGCAGCCCTGGCCCACTCAAACCCTGCCTGGCTCTGTGCGTCAGCTTCCCTATGCTGGCTCAAAGGGAAGCAGCTCCAATGCCATGCATAGGGGCAGGATCCTCTGTGCATGGCATTGCTTCCCCCCATCAGCTCTTATTGGGAACACCCCAGTTGCTGCTTAGATTTCCCTCTCCAAATAAATCATTCCACTTTCTCTTTTCAACTTGAGCCCTTTGAATCCACCCCAGGGGACCCTCGGGGTGCTTCCTTCAGCACAACCCAGTGTTCTGCTGCATCCCACCACCCCCAGCCATCCAGTCTTGTTGCTATCCAGGTTGCACATCACGAGTGGGTCTGTTCTCTTCACTGCCATAGGCACCTCCTTCTCTACCGGGCCCGGGGCAGATGAGTGCCGAGGAGCTGATCCAGCAGCCCCGCAGCACATGCAGCACCCATCCTGGCTGTGTCCCGCCGGCTGCCCGGTGCTCAGCACACAGGAATGCTGTGAGCTTGCAAAGTGGTTTCAGTGAGACGTTATCTAATGGAGGAGGAGGAGGAGGGTGGGTTAAGCCAAACCCACAGCACCGGCTTTCAATTAACCCAGGCGAGTTTACAGCTTCTCCTGACACAGTAAACACACGGCCCGAGTGGCCGGTGGGATCCTGACCTGGCTTTTCCCTCTGTACCTGGCAGGGGAAGTGAGCAGCCTTCCATGGGCTGTCCTGAGGCAGGGAAACCCCGGGGGCTTTGCTGTGTTTACCACCAAAGTGCGGGGAAATACAGAGCTTAGAACAGTCTTCCAGTGCCTAAAGGGGCTGCAGGGAACCTGGAGAGGGGCTGGGGCCAAGGGCCTGTAGGGCCAGGCCAAGGGCAATGGCTTGAACCTGCCCAAAGAGGGGAGCCTGAGCTGAGCTCTGAGGCAGAAGCTGTTCCCTGGGAGGGTGCTGAGGCGCTGGCCCAGGGGGATGGCCCAGAGAAGCTGTGGCTGCCCCATCCCTGGCAGTGCTCAAGGCCAGGCTGGACACAGGGGCTTGGAGCAAGCTGCTCTATGGAAGGGGTCCCTGCCCGTGGCAGGGGTTGGAGTGGAGGAGCTTTAAGGTCCCTTCCAACCTAGACCAGTTTGGCATTCTGTGGTTCTATGAAATGCTGGCAATGCTCTGTTGGGTACTGCACCCTGGAGCAGGCACTCTGGCTGTAGGGACAGGGAAGGGACTGGGAGAGAGATGGAGACCTGGGAGAAGAAACACCCCACCAGCATCCACTGGGCTGGAGAGATGCAAACAGCATCAGGGCTTCAGGTACTGCAGCAGCACCCTGGGATGGAGGGTGCTGTGGTGCAATGGGTGTGTGATGCTCAATTCAGGTAGTCCTAGTAGCAGGCTCAGCCCTGCCCGGCTGCCTGATGGCCTCCTCCCAGCATGTCCCCTGCATGGCCCTGCATCAGTCCTGCACACCCAGAGCCACAGTTTCCTCTGGAGCAGGGAAGGGTGCAGGCTTTCCGGGTGTGGTGGGAGAAGGGTGAGCCAGGTGAGCCAAGAGTGCATCTCGCAACCATCCCCAAGAGCATCCTGCCAGGGCTGGGTGAGAGGTGCATACACACGTGTGCCAGGACGTGCCTGGCATCCACTGCCAGTAGCCTGGGTGCCACCTTTGCCTGAGGTGGGGACACAGCAGCACCCCCTTGCCCCATAGAAAGGGATCCAGTGGGACCCAATCAGAGCATCCTGGCTGCCACCCTGACCCCAGCACTCCCAGGCACATAGAGCTCCCCGAGCCCTTTTGGCCGCCGTGGAGAAGGCCTGGGCATTATGCTGGTCCCTGACTAGGTGAGATGAGGCCATGGTACCTCCCAGCTCTGCCGTGCCAGAGCAGCACCCACACCCCGGATGCAGGCACCTGGCCAGCAGGGTGACGAAGGAGCCCGGCGAGGGTGCTGGGGTGACGTCCCAGCGCTGCCACTGACGTCTGATGAAGGGAAAAGCCCTCCCTAGAGCAAATAAGCATCTGGGCTGTGCAAACCCGGCTCAGCGGGTGTCTCTGGGCAGGTATCTGGGTCCCATCTGGCTGCTGTTTACCTGCCCACTGGAATCCACCCTGCAAACTTCCTCCTTGCATGGCCCAGATAAGGCAAAGGAGCCACGCTCAGCTCTGCACCGGCTTTGTAGGGATGAGCCCAGCATCCTGGTGCTGCTGCTGACCCTGAGCTGGGTGTCTCAGGGGTATGGCAATCTCATGGCGATGCCTTGGTCCCTGCACAGGGCAGTGCTGCAGGCAACAGAGTGGATCCAAATGGAGTTCCAGGGAATTTGAGCACCCAGCCCTTGCCAGGTTCACAGACCCAGGGCTGAGCCCTGACAAAACCAGCCTGGCTCTGAGCATCTGCAGCAGCTGCAACCAGCATGCAGGGAGCTGGGATGCTGATGCTTGTCCAGCAGGGTTAGGGCAGGACATTGGGGGTGTTCAGCCTGGAGAAGAGAAGCTGTGTGGAGACCTCAGAGCAGCTTCCAGTGTCTGAAGGGGTCTACAAGGATGCTGGAGAGGGGCTCTGCATCAGGGACTGCAGTGACAGGACAAGGGGTGCTGGGTTCAGACTGAAACAGGGGCAGTTCAGGTTGGATCTAAGGCAGAAGCTGTTCCCTGGGAGGGTGCTGAGGCGCTGGCCCAGGGTGATGGCCCAGAGAAGCTGTGGCTGCCCCATCCCTGGCAGTGCTCAAGGCCAGGTTGGACACAGGGGCTTGGAGCAAGCTGCTCTATGGAAGGGGTCCCTGCCTGTGGCAAGGGTTGGGGCTGGAGGAGCTTTAAGGTCCCTTCAACCCAACCCATTCTATGATTGTAGGACACAGCTCCCCTGCCACTGCCTCAGTGTCCCCCATCAGCTGGGCTCGCCTGCCCTGTCTGTCCCTCCCTGACCCACAGCAGTGCCTTCTGCGGCATGCAGGGACCTGCCAACATGCAGGGATGGGATTGTGCTGGGTATGCACCCGGCCTTCACTGCCTGACCAGGCAGGACCCTGCCTGGATTGCCCTGCCCGCAGCTTCAGAGGCAGCCGGGATTGCTCAGCCACAGGCACAGGGCAACTGAGAGTCCCCTGACCCGCTCCTATCCTGCACCTTGCGCTAAGGTCCCACATCCACCCCATAGGACAGAGGGGACCAGTGGGTGCTGCTCTAGTGGAAGGAGTCCCTTCCCACGGCAGGGGGTTGGAACTGGATGATCTTTAGGTCCTTTCCAACCCACACCATTCCATGATTTCACCTCACAGCACAACATATCCACACTCTTGCTCACCTTGCGAGCAGCCGTGGCTTGCAGGGCCCGGCAAAGGTGGGGAAAGCGAGGCAGGAGAAGCAGGTGCCCACAGGCGGGAAGGGCAGTGGCAGAGCGGGGAGTGAACCCGATCGTGGCCCTGGAAGCAGCCGGTTATCAGCGATGCTCGGAGCGAGCAGCTTCCAGGAAAGGAAGGAAGTGTGGGGTCACCCCGCGCCGCTGCCGCCCTGTTCCAGCAAGCAGCCCAGCCCTGCTGATAACGGGGCCGTGCCGCCAGGAGCGTGGGGCCTCCCGAAGCATGACATTTCCCCCCCTTCCTCACCCATAAAAGCTGGTTGGGAAGCTGGGGCTGATGCCAGCCGGCTCTTGCAGGGGGTGCAGAGCAGCAGCACATATCCACAGTGCCCCATTTGCACCCCAGTGCCTCTCACTGGTGGGAACTGGGAGTCACTGAGGCTGTTCCTGGGCTGTGAAAGTGCTCATGGATGTGGTGCTGCCCTGGCACAAGGCAGGAACCCCAGTGCAGGGTTGAACTGGGATGTGGCAGGGCAAGGGGGTGATGGGGATCTGCTGCTCCTGCACACCTGGGTTCTCTCCCATCACTTCCCACTGGACACAGTTCCAGAGGCACCAGGCAGTCCCATCACCCTAGTGGGCCCTGCAGAAGCACCAGGGCAGGATCTGTGCCCCTGCCACCATCCTGCCATGTGAAGTGGCCCAGGAGGGAGCAGGGATTGGAGCCTGGAGCTTGCTCCACCCCGATACTGAGAATAATTACATGATTATGTGATTTGGAAGCAAAGTGCAGATTAATCTCTGATCTCGTTAGTCTGTGTTTTACCATCTGCTTTGTACAGGCAGGAGAAGCCCTCACCCCACTGGAAGAGGTGATAGAAGCCCCCAGGGAGAGCTGGAGTCCCACAGGGAAGCATGACCCGGGTACATTAGAACATGGGTGCTTTAGGAAACCTAAATGGGTGCATGGGGAGCCGAGCACGTCAGGACAAGCAGATGCTACCCAAGCACCAGCTGTCACCCACAGTCCCGATTCCTGGAAGCGAGGCTGGATCCGGCTCGGCGGCTGCTATGGGACTCCTCCTTTGACCAACAAGGGTGACGACAGCCCCAAGCAACGCACTTCCCGGGGCTGCTGGAGGGGAGATGCCAGCGTTCAGGTCATGGGGAGAAGTCTGTTACAGTCCAGGTGGGATAAAGAGATGGAGTGATGGCCCTGAGGGCACGCAGCGGTCTGTGGCACAGAGGGGATAGCCCCATGTCCCCTGGGCTCCTAGGGGCTCCCCCCATCTCCTCCACTCAGGACTTTTTTGCCAAGCAGGTAGGGAGGGTGAGATGTGCCCCTGGGCCTGCCCCGGGTCAGTGTCAGGCCCAGCCTCTGCACCAGGGCTGCTCCAGAGCTCTGCACCAGGGAGAGCCTGGTCCAGAGGCTGCCCTCATGGGAATGGCACTGGGCTCCCACCAGGATTCTGTCAGGGTGGGGGCAGCACCGTGGCCCGGCTCCCTTGGGCACCCAGAGCTTCCTGGAGTGATGCTGCGTAGGAACTGGTACCCAGCAACCCCCATGTCCCCAGTGGGGCTGAGCCACCAGCGCAGAGATCCGATGTCTGTGTGTTGTGGGCATTGCAGGACGAAGGGGATGGTGTCTGGGGGTTCCAGAGTTCCTCTGAGCTGTGCAAAGGGACAAAGGCCAAACCTAATTGCCCATCACCTATCCCAGGGGTGACCATTGCGACCCATCCATCCCATCTCCCCACCATGCACCCCATGTGGCAACTCAGCCTCCTCCAGTTTGGAGCCAGCATCCGGCCACCCAGGAGCCTCCCGTTTTCCAGGCGCAGCCAAGCCCCTCTCCGGCTCGCTCCATGCGCTCCAGGGCCACGTGCTGCCTGAAGCCCGGGAAAAGATGAAAGGGATTTCCCGGCTGACCTCCTCACCCCGCACTCTTTGCACCTCCTTTCCCGCACCACACAGACATTTTTCCCATGCTCAGGGGGTCAGCGCCCTCCCTGCACTCCCAGCCGGAGCAATGCCAGGAATGTACCTGGGAATAGGCAGGGGTCTGCAGGGCGGAGGGGGGAAGAGGAGAGCTGGGCACCCTCAGCTCCTCCATCAGCCACCCAAATCATTGTTATAACCTTGAAAAGGTGCTTTTCTCATGCACCCAATGCAGAAGGCGTTCTGCAGGGGCAGCCTGAGCCTTGGCTGTACATACAGCCTGTGTCCCCCCGGTGCTGCCAGCCCACGGTCATGGGGCCAGATCTTGAGCCCCCAGGCACAGTCAGGGGTGCACCCTTGGGTGCAGGGTCCTCCCTGGTATAGCCATAGGCAGCACTTGGGTTGATCCCATCCTTATCTTCCTTGGCTTGCAAACCATCTTTTGCTCTTTCCTGCTCTTTTTGGGGTGGAATGAGCCCATCTCCAGCCCCCCTCCTCCTGCCTCAGTTTTCCTGGGCTAAATCAGGGACAACAGCCTGTCCCTAGTATACAATCCCTGGAAGAGGAGCCCTGTTGCTGCAGCATGTGCTGGCATGGTCTGATCCTGCAGCATCCTTTGGACCAGTCTGGGTGCTGCACTTCCACCCTGTGGCAGTCCCTTCCCAGCTGTCAGATCAGAGATGAAGGATAACAGGGAATAACACAGGAAAACAGTGTTTCCCTCCCCTCCTCCCCACCTTGACCTTGCATCACCCAAAAGAGCAATGAAGGGGAAATGAAAATGAACCGTTTTGGGACAAACCCTGGGCTTGGCTCAGGAGATGGTTGGGATGATGCCAGAGAGGGATGCCGGGTCTGGAGGCTGCTCCCATCAGCAGCAAGGTACAAACCCCGAGCCCAGGCTTAGTACTGAGCCCTTGCCCCCTCACAGAGCCCTGTGTTTCCCTGCCCTCTTGGGGAAGCGGATTTTCCCGCCTGGGCTGTTGCAACTCAGGGGAATGGGAAGGATGGGAAAGCTCTTGGGGCCACAGGAGGACAGAGCGGGGAAGCCAGGACACCCCAGGACACGCCATGCATGCAGGAGACAGCGCAGGACACACTGGCTGCTGGGACCTCGTTGCAGAGGAGATGTGGGCAGAAAGCTCAGGGAGCAGGGGGCAATCACCTCTCTGCGCTCATGGGGAAGGGATGTGGGTGCCACACGGTGGGGTCCCCACCTTCACCCCTATGCATCCCTCTTTCCCCTTTTGCCCTGCAAAGAGGGTTTGCTTGTAAACAGCAGCCCCTGGGTAACACTTTAATCCCTCGCCTCTTGGCTATTATTCATCCCGGGCTAACCTAAAAGCCTCCCCCTTTTTCTCTGCGAGGCACCCCCAGAGCAGAGGAAATTCCTCAGCCCTGACGTGATGTGAAACACGAGCGGCTCGGCCCCAGCCGCCCCCTTCCCTGCCCCAACCTACCCGGGCCATTTCCCAACCCAGGTTTCCCTGTAGCATCCCAATCCCCC
>NDXB01018748.1:103832-130885 GCA_002631895.1 Agapornis roseicollis | reverse complement strand
TATATAATAAAAAAAAAAAAAAAAAAAAAAAAAAAAAAAAAAAACAAAAAAAAAAAAAAAAAAAAAAAAAAAAAAAAAAAAACAAACAAAAAAGAACCACAAAACCTAACAGAACAACAAACCAGCAAATGAATGTAGAAGGTTAGGAAAAAAGGATTCGAAGTCTGCATGTGTTCTGAAGAAAAAAAATAATACCATAACCTGCTGAGGTGGTAACTGCTGTTTTAACTACTGTTTAAGTCTTAGTTTACTGTAGGGATATTTTAGTACAAAGATCAGATAATTTGGAGAACTCTTTCCTCCTGTATTTCTTAGGCCACCATGCAGTAGGGTCACAGCAATCTGTTCAATTCTTATAATGTAAAGTTTGTGAAAGCAGCAAATGATCAGTAATGAACTGAAGAAATGAGAAGATTATCTGCATAAATAGAAAAGTATTGATAAGGAAAATAATATTTGATGAAGTGACCAGGATTTGGTCATTTTATTAGACACGTCACGACTATATATTGGGTTATAGAATCAGCTACTGGAGATGGATTTTGTAGAGAAATGTCCTGGAGTTCCTAGGGTATATTTGACAGCTTTGTTCTAGTGAACAGCTAAAGAAAAGAAAGCAACTCTAATACATTGATGTGTCTTTATTTATCTACAGTATCATACGTCTGAGTGAAATCTGATCCTGTTGTTACAGCAGTGGACTGTAGAGAAGCACAGGGGGTCAGATGAAAAATTAAAAAAAAATCTAATTTAATATTCTGCCTTTGGCAGTTGTCACTAAAGAGATATTTCATAGTGAAATTCAAATAAATTCAAGGAATGATGAAAGTATAGAATCCCAGTGTTCTGTGGTAACGGGTTTAATAAATCTTATTTATTTAGCTTCAAAACATTAGCCATCCAGGCTAACACTCCTTAAATTTGAAAATAAATTCAATCAGGATTGCTAAATTTCACCTCATAATTGCAACTATCTGTATTTAATCTCTTCTGCTTCCTAGATTTTTTTCTTTGATTTGGTACATTGTCCCCTATCTACTGGAGATATTTGCAAGCCTAAGCAGGTTCTCCTAATGGTGTCCTGAGTCTAAGGTGTTTTTAAGAAGCTGAAAAAGTTCATTTGGATTTTTTATTTTTCAATATATTTTGGAGTTTCTTTACAGCACTTTTATATAGATGTCACTATGAGCCCTGATGATCAAGGATTCTTTTCTCTCCTTTGAAGAAGTCCTTGTGGGAATTTATCAGCAGCAATTCAGTAATAATCCATATGATCCTTCAGAGCAATCCTACCTTTGAAGTGTGCTTTTGCCTTCAAATTAGCCAACACTTATAAGGACATAAAATTTCCTTTCCATTTTAGATACCAGGCTACATACTCGCATCATATAATGTGGTTAGCTCAAGTCTGTATTTGGACTGATCTTTCTTTCATTTAGGCTTTTGATTCTGCAAAGTTAACACTACTCTGTTACAGCACTGATCCAGGAAGTTAGCAGTTGAATTACTTGCAGGAAAAGAAAAAGCAAACTTCTGAACAGGACCATGTTAGAAGTTACTACATTAAATAGGACCACAGCCCTAAAGCCATATGGCAATGCACAGATCAGGTCTACATGACTGAAATCTCTCCTGTAGTGTGTCTTCATGTCCCAAGACTTCTTTAAGCATGCTAGCAACTAAACATGCCTATCATCACAAGATAGTCCATAAAAAAAATCATGACCATGATTCATTTACCAGATGCAAGTCTCCAGGGTACCAAGCACAGAGTACTGTGCTAATAGGTAGCTACAGTATCCTTATCTCAGTAATTTTGTGTGTGAATTAGGTCTTGCTATTGTGTTACCATAACATGTCTTTTTAATCAGTAATCTTGATGTAGGTAGACTTTGGTCCTATATACTGTTTTGCTTTGTTTTGTTTTTTGGTTGCTTTTGTTTCTTTCTGTGGTTTTTGTCTGTTTGGTTGGTTGGTATTTGTTTAGAACCCTTTTAAACAAAGGTTTAATATTTAGAGTAATATTCAGAATAAACCTATCAAGTATATGTGTTGTAAGCCTGTTCAGATGTTCAAAAATTCTAAGATGTCATCTTCCTTAGACAGAAAAAAAATATTGTAATAACAATGACCTTAACCTACTATGCATCAAAGTCAATGCTAGCTATGGAATCATAGAATGGTCAGGGTTGGAAAGGACCTTAAGATCATCTAGTTCAAACCATCCTGCCATGGGCAAGGGTGCCTCACACTAGACCATGTCACCCAAGGCTCTGTCCAGCCTTGCCTTGAACACTGCCAGGAATGGAGCATTTACCACTTTTGACAACATGCTTCAGTACCTCACCACCCTTACAGTAAAGAACTTCTTCCTTATATCTAACCTGAGCTTTCCCTTTTTAAATCTGAACCCTATACTGACCCCAGAGGGACACCACTCATTACCCATCTCCAGCTGGACATTGTTGACCAGCTGTTTCAGTTGTTGACCACAAGACATCAACTGCTTTGCCCCTATCCATCAGTTCCTTAACTCCATCATAGAAGGCCACCAAATTAGTCAGGCAGGATTTTCCCTTAGTGAAGCCATGCTGGCTGTTACCAAGCACCTTGCTATTTTTTATGAGCCTTTTCATGCTTTCTGGAATCTTCTCCAATATTTTGCCAGGCACAGAAGTAAGACTGACTGGTCTGTAGTTCCCTGGATCATCCATATTCCCCTTCTAGAAAATGGGGCTTATATTTACCTTTTCCAGTCACTGGGAACTTCACCTGCCACAATTTTTCAAATATGATGGACAGTGCCTTAGTAACTTCATTCACTATCTCCTTCAGGACCCGTGGATGGATTTCTTCAGGCCCATGGACTTGTGCACATCATTGTATGACTTTTTTTCACTCTTGCACCTATAACGCATACTTTGTAGCATGTGTTAGTTGGGATGTTTCCAGAAAAAATGTATTTTTCAAAAATCTTTCATGCAAAACATATTTTTTATGTCATTCATTGTCCTCAGATGGTGTTGAATTTCCAGCAAATTACACACATGTTTAGGGTACTATTTAATCATTCTGTTTAATATGTAAAACATAAGGAGATCCTGTTTTACAAATGGAAAAGATCTATTAACTTTATTAAAATGATAATGCTTTTGAGCATTTTTTGAATTCTTACTGTGACAGATCCTAGTGTAGACACATGCTAACTCCTAGATTTAGTGGGGAATCAGTGTATGGTGCAGAGCCTAACTGACATAATTTTCACTTTCCAAGGTAAGCTATATAAATCAAGCTGAAATTAACTTGGAAAGTTTTCCTGGAACAGAGAAACAAGTTCAACAAAAGACAGAAATTTGGTACTCATGTTCATTTTCGTACTATTTAGTGTTAATTTTTTGAATGTCATTCTGCAAGAATAGTAAAGTATATCTGTGTAATAGGAATAACTTTAGGACTTTTAAATAAGATGTGTCTCTTTCCTTCTGCCAAGCATTCCCATTGCTAGAATGAATTAAAGCAGAGTAAATAACCCTTTTGGAAGGTGTTTATTGTGTTTTTTTGTTTGTTTTTTTTTTTTGTTTTGTTTTGTTTTGTTACTTATAACAAAAGCAAATAAACAAAAGCAATGAATCGTGCCTGATGAATATTTGAAAGCTTAATTCTGGCTAGGAACATAATCAATGCATGATGAATTTATAAAGGAATAAATGCATGTTATCTAACTTCAGATACCTACAGTTTATATCTAGAAAAAAGAAATTGTTTCCTTCTAGCAAAGGAATAAAAGAGGAAGCAAAGAAGGGGTCTCCTCCTGTAGAGTTGCTACAGGAAAGGATAAATTGCTCCCTGAAGTTATCTTCTGTTTTCTTCACAAGAATTCCGTATGACTAATCAAATCTAGATGCCTAATTTCTAAGGGATTCAAGTTACATAAAATGCTCGTTTTCCAAACTGTTTGAGGCCTTCATATCATATCTATCATCAAAATGGACATTTCTTATTTACACTGTTGTAACAATGAGTTATGGAATCATAGAATGGTTGGGTTGGAAGGGACCTTAAATACCATATAGTTCCAACCCCCTGCAATGGGTAGGGACACTTTCCAGTATAGCAGGTTGCTTAAAGTCCCATCCAACCTGGCCTTGAACACTGCCAGGGATTGGGCATCCACTTCTCTGGGCAGCTTGTTCCAGTGTCTCACAACTCTGGGCAGCTTGTTCCAGTGTCTCACAACTCTCACATTGAAGAATTTTTTACGAGCGTCTAATCTAAATCTACTATCTTTTGGTTTACAGTTAAATAAATTCAGTGTTGAAATTCCTCATGATAGGCTTAAATGCACAAATTTGTATTTAAAAGCAAGCTCACTGTCACTGTAACTGCAAAATGAATGCTTGATTTTCAAACCTGGTGTTTCCTACTCATTTTTAATATCAAAACATATGAATACATTAATTCTAGACAACATAAACAAATGGAACACCTCCATAATCTTCTTTGAAGATCAGAATTACTCTTAAAATATATACATCACACTAATGTTCTGTATTGTGGTCTGCAGATATTTAAAGAAATATGAAATTTCTTGGTTTATAGTATGGTCTCCAAATACCTAAGGACATACAAAAGCACTACACTTTGTTAACATTACCAGATAATTGAGGTTTTGCAAAACTAATTTTCCTCTATAGCCCTCTTAAAAAGAAGAAAAAAAAAAAAAAAAAAAAAAAAAAAAAAAACAAGAAAAAGCTGAAAAAGCAAACAGAATAATTTCAAAAGCCTTTAAAATTGTTGTTTAAAAAGAAATGCAGTGCTACACCAGGATTTTATTAATTGAATATATTGCATATCATTCATTCATGGCTTGGCTTCGCGAACAAAGATTTGGGAAGGGCTTTACCCACTCTTACTACAAGCGTGCAGACGACTAAAAAGGCCAATGTGGGATAGGCAAATCCGGTTGCAAAAAGCACAGTGAAAGGTCTCCTTCGGTGGTATAGGTGGGGCATGATTCTTTCTATGTTGTCTTTTCTCCTTGAGATTAATTTTGTGTGTGTTCTCAAAGGAGAAAACTGTATTATGTGTGGTGTGTGGAGGCCAAGGTGGACCACTGATGGTAGTCAATGTGGCCAAGGCTGAGATATTGTTTCAGGGAGTCCTTATATCTCTACTTTGGGGCACTTCTCTTGCAGCAACCAGTGATGAGTTCACCATAAAACACAATCTTAGGGAGATGACGATCCTTCATCCTAGAGACATGTCCTGCCCAGAGCAGCTGCGATTTCAGCAATACGGCCTCAATACTGGTGACCCCTGCCTGTTCAAGGACAGTAACGTTTGACACATAGTCAGCCCAATGGATGTTTAGAATTGTACAGAGGCAGCGCTGATGAAAGCATTTGAGGAGTTGCAGGTGATGGCAGTAGATAAACCATGATTCAGATCCATACAAAATAGTAGACAATACAATGGCTCTATAGACACTAATCTTTGTACTTTTCTTCAGGTGTTTATTACACCAGACTCTTCTATGGAGGTTTCTGAAGGTTCTATATGCCTTTGCTATTCTGTTGTCTATCTCTTTGAAAATTGTGGCATCCAAGGAAATAATGTTTCCCAGGTAGCTGAACTGCTGAACTGACTTAAGCTCTGACTTGCCAATGGTAATGTGGGGATAATGATAATCTTCTTCTGGTGCAGGCTGGTAAAGAATTACCATCTCTTTCAAGCTGACTTCCAGCCCCAAAAGCTCAGCTGCCTCCACAAAGCAAGATGTTAAATGCTGCAGAGCTGCTTCTGCATGGGCAACAAGGGCGGCATCGTCAGCAAAAGCCAGTTCACAGACAAGATGATTTAGGGTCTTAGTGTGAGCCTTCAGTCATCTTGTGAGTGCTCCATCTCTGGCAGTGTTCAAGGCCAGGTTGGATGAAGCCTTGGGTGGCATGGTTTAGTGTGAGATGTCCCTGCTTATCACATGGGGTTGGAACTAGATGATCTTAAGGTCCTTTCCAACCCTAACTATTCTATGATTCTATGAATATAAATGCCATTTTGTTTGTCGAGATCTACTATAGCCCTTTGGAGCATCATGCAGAAGAAGACTGTGAATAAAGTTGTGCGAGAACACAACCTTGTTTCATGCCATTGGTTACTGGGAAGGGCTCAGAGAGTGCATTGCCATATCTGACTTGGCCATACTGATCCTCATGTAACAGAATAATCATTTTGAGGAACTTGGGGGCACAACCTAATCATTCCAAGATCAGCCACAGGCCTTTTCAGCTCACAGTATCAAAACTTTTGGTGAGGTCAACAAATGGTACATAGAGACCCTTATTCTGTTCCCTACACTTCTCTTGCAGTTGCCTGAGAACAAATACCATGTCTGTAGTTCTTCTATTAGCTCTGAAACCACACTGACTTTTAGGTAGAAGTTCTTCTGTGATAGTGGGTACTAATCAGTTTACTAGTATTCTTGCAAGGATTTTTCCAGCAATGGAAAGCAGTTATAGCTTCGTAGCTTGAGTAGTTCGACTTTACACCTTTTTTTCTTATACAGAGTGGTGATGATTGCATCACATATATATGATGGTAGTTTACCTTGGTCCCAACAGTGCACAACTAGCTCATGAAATTTAGCATGAAGTGCTTCGCCTCCATGCTTCCAGATTTCGGGTGGGAATCCATTGACCCCAGCTGTCTTGCCAGTTTTCACCTGCTGTATAGCCTTAAGAGTCTCTCCCATGGTAGGGGTTATATCCAATTCTTTTTTCACTGGGTGTTGAAAAATGTGCTAGATTCCTATGCCTTGGACTACACAGTTAGCACTAAAGAGTGTTTGAAAATGTTCAGACTAATGACTGAGGGTGGAGATTTTATCTGTAAGAAGCGTTTGGCCATAAGATATAATTCAGCTAATGACAGATGCTGCACAATGTCTGTTAGTTTCCTGCACAAAGGTTTGCAGGATTTATTGGCATGTGGGTAAAGGATAGCTGAAAATCCTTATAAAATAAAATCTCCTCTTGTATTTGCAATCATGTCCCTCCTCATACATAATTTTTGTCAATATATCTTTGTAGATTTGAATGAATGCATGTTGACAACTAATAGACATCATCATAAAGCAATTGGAGGCAAAGGAATGAATGCCTTTATGGAAAGCTGCTAATTAGTCTAGCAAACCGGAGGCCATCACAAAACATGTTCATAACAGAAGGAATTCTTTGACTGAAAGCCTAATCCACAGATATAAAATATTTCCATTAGATTTATCAGAGTCTAATGTTCACCATTAGAACTTACTTACCCTCACATGTATTATCCAGGACCTCCATCCACAGCAGCAATAGTGAAGGGGCACAGGCTCCCAGGTCTTGCCTGAGCTATATGATGCATAGTCCAGTTGCCAGTTCTCTCTAATGGTCTTCTGGCATCCTGACTTGTGGACTGGTCTTTCTGTATGAACCCTGGACCTACCTGTTTTCTTCACCTTTTCTGAAGGTTACTAGACCATCAATAGGAACCAACTTTATTCAGATATCCTGTGACTGCGTCCCTTGATACTTCAGTCACTACCCTTTCCCTCTGTTGTGGTCTGCCTTAACTACTGGCTTGTCTTTCCTTGTGGAGCTTTCCTTGTGTCCTGCTATGTCCTTCATCTGCCTTATCCTTACGGTCATGTGTAAACATCTTTCAACCTAGTCTAGTAGTTGGCTTCTCAATGCTCCTTGTATAGAAGTTATGTCAAAACTTTGCATTATGAATTGTGGTCTTGTTTCTTTTCCCCACCTTCGCCACCTGAAAACTCATACAATCTTCATGTTCATTTTCATTTTAACTCTCAGACTTTGAAGACTGGCCCTATGGCAAGAATTAACTTGTAATATGCATAGTAAGAATAGACTTTATTTCTCTAGGGTTTTGTCCTGGGTTCAACTGAAGCAGTTATTTTTCTCCTTCTTAGTAGTTGGTGCAGTGCTGTGTTATTGACTTGAGCTTAAGAACAATGCTGTTAACATCGATGCTTTGGTCATTTCTAAGTAATGATCACTCCTATCAAGGACTTTTCAGTTTCATATGCTCCTCATGCTCTGTCAATGAGGAGTGGCATGAGAACCTGTGAGCAAGCAGGGACAGGACACCTGACCCAAACTAGCCGAAGGGGTATTCCATACAACAACGCATCATGCCCAGGGTATAAACTGGGGGGAGTTACCTGGGAGGCCCAGATCACTGTTTGGGTCAGGCTGGTTATCAGTCGGACAGTGGTGAGCAATTGTATTATCTCCCCCTGTTATTTCCCTTATCGCTCTTATTATTGGTGGTAGTAGTAGTGGTTTTGTGTTATACTTTAGTTACTGGACTGGTCTTGTCTCAAACTCTGGGAGTTACATTCTTTTGATTCTCCTTCCCATCCCTCTGGGAGCAGGGTGTGGGGGAGAATAAGCTGGGAAGTGAGTGAGTGTCTGTGTGGTTCTGAGTTTCTGGCTGGGCTTAAACCACAACAGGTTTTAATGAAAACACCAGATTTACCATGGCTTGAATTTATCAGAGTTTAACAAAGTAAACATAATTTTACATTTTTCTTGACATAATCTCTGAAATAATATAGCTGAGATAAATTACAAACATAACTTTAACATGATAATCTTTATACTGCCTACATATTAAATTCTTTACAACTGAAAAATACAGCATTGATGTGGTTGTTTGCAAATAGCCTACAAATAGAACTGTATAATCCATTCCTTTTAAAAACAGTAATAATCGGCAAGGGAGTCTTATGAATGCTGGAATATGTAGGTGTTGGCAAGTTCTAATATTTGCATTGAATTTTAGTACTATGTGTAGTGATCTGATTAACATTTTGTAAACTTAAATCTTATATTGGACTAAGTTAAGGGAATATGTTACTATTTCATTGCTCTAGCTCAGAGCTAATATTTTTGTCCAACAAATGTATGAGCAGCCTAAAGTTATTACCTCTTCTTCTTTTTTTTATTTTTTTTTCCCCTGCTGGATATTCTTTTCAATAGGATTTAGAAAATAGTGTTTTTCCTCAACCTTGTAAGGCTTCCACAGAGCAGGTCTTTGTGTTTCTTCAACCCTGTTTTCCTGGAACATTCAAGGCCAGGCAGGATGTGGTTCTGCGCATCCTGATCTAGTTCAAGATGTCCTTACTCATTGCAGGGGAGACTGGACTAGGTGAACTTTGAAAGTCTCTTCCACCCAAAACTATTCTATGATAATCTAAAATTGCTACTGTTACTAGTGTGAAATTACTGCTGCAAGGATTCCTACCTACACAGCAATTCATTCAGTGAATCAGAACCAAATTATTATGATATAAGGTATATATTAATACAAAAGGCACTTAATATTAAGACAGTTCAACACAACTTCAGAGGATCTTAAGAAATGTGTTTTCTTCTGGTAGGCCAGTATTTTTTAAATGTTTTATAACTTTGTCATTTTTCAGGCCTTGGACATAAAGGGGAGAAATAAGTTCTTAATGATTCTGTATAAGCTTATCTATAAAAATAGTTTGGTACTGTTTGTTTCAGTAAAGTTTATTTCTTTATTTTTCATAGAACTCTATTTCTGTAAAAACATCATTAAGAAGATTAAGGTAGTCAGTTTACATTGAAAGAAACCCCAGGGAAGCAGAAGGGGGAGGAAAAAAGAGATAGTGGAGAGACAGGAGAAAAGAAGGGAGAGGGGAAAAATGTTATTAATAATTTAAGAATAAATATTTTTTCAAACTGTAGTATGATAAACTCCTTCTAGCTTCAGTGCAATGCAATTGTGTAATGTAATGCCTGTGGTTACAATAATTTTCTAATATAAACATACATTGAATAATAGACAGGGATAACAACTGGTTGTTCTGTATAGAACAATCTAGGACCATAAAGTAAACAAATATAACATAGCATACAGGCTTGGGATGATATCAGGAGCCTTGAAAGTCCAGGCACATGCTGATATTAGAGGCCTCGGGGCTATAGTTGCCAATTTCAGTCATCAAACAGATGTAAAATTTAGGAGCTAGAGCCAGTTTTGGTGATGACAGAGTAAACAAGGTGAGCACCAATGAAGATCTGGCAATCAATAGTGGCATATCATCCAAACATTATTTAATTTCTATTCCTGAGATTTTTTACCATGTATTATATGAATACAAATGATAAGTACTGCTAGAATGAGAATATCAGTAAGTTTAACCTTACACAGACTGTTTTGTTTATTTATTCAACTCAAAGTTTAGTAGCATTTATGTCAATAAAAGTATTTACTTGTGCTTCTTATTTCCTTGACCTGCTGTGGGCAGATGGCAGAGGCCATGCACACACAATCAACGGAAATCACAAGAACAGAAGAGAAACCAATGGTGCTGGAAGAATGGCACCCAAAGGGACACTAAACACAAGCCTGGAATTAGAAGAGCGATGGTTTCATAACAGCAGCTTGTGCTTGTAATTTTATTTTTTTTTTTTTTCCTGGCAACATTGTTAAAATACTAGCCTTGAAAAAAATCCAAGAAGATTTTGAGCACTAACACATACATACACAGAAAGAAATTCTCTCTCTTACTAAATTCACACTTAAAAAAAGACTGGAATGATCATTTACCATTTAACTTTATTCCTTTTCTAATTTTTGTCTCCAAATTACAGTTCTATGGCTGGGAAAAATAAAGGAAAACTAAAAGGTGATGATGATGATAATAACAACAATAACAAGAAATACACAATAGAGAGAGAGAAAATTTATCAGTTTTGGTCAGTAGGGCAGATTATTTACATACCCCTGCTTGGAGAAAGAGTTGTTAGCTAGAGAGGTAAATATATGCTTGTCTATTATTTTTTTTTTTTCTGATTTAATCATGTATATAAAAATATTTCTAAATGAGTGCACACATAAAGAGAGGCAAAGGAGCAGAAAAACAAAGAAAAAGGAACATGTCTCAGACTATGCTCCATGTATAATTAGACTATATGTGCTAGAAAGTGACATCCGTGTTAGTTTTTTTCTTTTGTACAACACAGCATATGATGATAGTTGTTTTCTAAATTATACTTTCGCAATTTGGATGACTCTTATCTTTTTTTCCCCAATGGAGATACCACCACTTGAAATGTCACCTGGTTAGAGTTAGGATCTAACTATCAGAACAGCTGCTATGCCCAAATAAACTGTAGAAATAGCAGTGTAAATTTGAAAGTTTACTAGACAAGGTAATGAGGGAGACTGAGGACAAGTTTACTTCTGAGACTGAATATATACAGCTGTTTCTGTCCAATAATAAATTATAGTATTAAAAGCATTCCCTCTGTTCTTGGTAGAGATATAAAAAACACATCTTTCCAAGCAGCAGTGCTGTAAGAGATTGAGGTTATATTGTCATCTTTAGCTGGATCTAAATTGCTAACTGTATTGCTGTATTGTTTGTGGAATAGACTTCTAAATTTATTTTTCTGGCTATGTTATGTTATTTGTTTGCTGACAAAGGAAGAGAACTTCATAGGTCAGAAGAAAACTTTTCCAGTATTTCCTACATATTTTGAGAAAACCAATATACTCTAAACGCATTTCCAAGATTTTCTATATATACAGCATATTTTTTTAAATACCCTATTAATAGTATGATTATTAAGATGAATCATTTCAGTTTGCAAAACCTTCGCATCTTTGGCATTCATAAGAAAAAAAAATGCTTTATTTTGGGAGGGGTTTTAATGTCATATGAATGTAGACAGGAAAATAGTGGCAGGTTACTTGGTTATTTCTGACACCTTTGCTCTAAGATATGGCCAAAATATTTGACTGTGCCAGCTGAGAAGAAGCACATCCTTAATCTTGGAAGACTGATTATTTTATTCTTTATGGTTCCTTTGTTCATGTTTAGATGATATATATTTAATTAAAGATTCTTCAAAGGAGATAATGCATCTTGTGTATAGATGCATTATTTGAAAGGAATCAACTCTGTTCAGCAGAAGCTATTAATAGTGGTCAAGAACAGTTTTTTGCTGATAGTGCTCTATTGCATTTTTCAGTTGGCATCAGTGGGTAATTGCACAGCTTCTGTTATTACTTTTATCATCACCTGTAAATTACTACAAGAACCATCCATCCAGAGAAAACAGATTATGTCTCCACTTGTCTTTAAAACAATATAGTTTTGTTCTTTTTATATATATTTATATATATATAAATATATATATATTTCTAAACAAAAAGGCTGGTTTTGTCTTCCTCCATTTCTGTCATATTTGTTTGGCTCAATATTTCTAGGGCCTGACCTAGTTATATAATAAAATATAAAATATAATAAAAAAATCCAACATAAATCTGTAGAAATGAGTTCATATCCCCTTTGCTGTCCCAAACCATTGCTGTGATGTTAGAGTAACTTGTGGTCATCTGTTTATTATTGGTTGGTGAGGTTTTCATCTTGAGAAGAACATCAAAAAAGATGGAATGGTAAATAGAATGAGGGGCACACAGAGGCATGAAGAAAGCCAATGTCTTGGTTTTGGGAGTCTAATTCTTGTTCCAATTGAAACTGAGAGTGCTGACACTTCTGATTAAAATGTGAGGAAGAAAAAAAATTAGGTTTGATTTAAGGATGCTCAAACTTAAGAAGTACTTGCATTTTTTTTCAAGTGGCTGATAGAGGGACTGGAAAATATTGTATAAAAAATATTTCTAGTGAAGCTTATAAAAACTTAGGTGCCATATGATACTGTGTTTGGAATAACAGAAAGATTTTCATATTTTCAGGCCTTTTTTTAGCACACGTATATATTATGTCCAAGATGTATTGCTTCTGACTTCACACTTCCACTGCATTTGAGTTTTCATAGTTACATCCAGGTACTTTTGATTATCAGAGAGTCTTCTGTGGTCTAGACAGTATAAATGCTTTTTCAAAATATTTCTGTGACTATTTACATGGACTTTTGTCCATCTTTTCCCTTTCATCTTTCAATTCCTCTTAGTGACTTCCTGTTTACACATTTCTAGGACTTTTAACAGTGCTATTTTACATTTTGTGCCTTATTCCATCTCAGTCATGCTGGCTTCCAGAGAATATCAAGTGCTAGCTCTAATCAACCTAACCAGACACAATGCTGATCACAAGGATCTTCAAAATGATTTCTTTATTTATAGATAAGTGTACAGGCTGACCTCAAGGAGTCACTCCATAAAATTCCCCTCAAACATTTTTTGCCTCTGAAATTCCTTCAAGCAACTTCCAATAAATCAGATTTAGAGAAGATTATGAGAGTTTTGTCATCCATGGAGGGAGAGGGGAAGGGAGGTAAAGCTACTTGTGAATTACTAAGGTGCTCAGACCAGGGGCAAGACCTGACAGATCCTGGTAAGGGCAAAACAGCCCTTTTGTTTAATAGAACTAGATGACTTGTTTCTGTTATACTGTGATGAGATTGTTAAAATTGCAATTACTCCAAGGGTAAATCTAAGTTCTATGTACATGACATGCAGTAGCTCAAATCAAAATATTTCCTTAAATGATGAAGACCACCAAATGACCAAGTCTGATAAAGGTAGGTATATTCATGTTCTTTGCTCTTACACGAGTGATGTAGATTGTGCTGAAGAGTCTGTGACCAATACAGTTCACTGTTGCAGAAACTTCATGGGTTTTTAACTTCAGATAAAGCAGTCTAATTGAGCCATCTTGATAAAATTTGAAGCATCTAGATCATTTACAATAATAATAACCACAACTTGGTGGTTGATATTAATAACCACAACTGTGGTCTTCCACCACAACTTGGGAAATTTTTGCTTGTCCGTCTGCAACAGAATTATACCATCATTCTAGGGTGTTGGTTCCACAGTGGCCATCTACGTGAAACACTGTGACATGAGTCTGTTGGACAAATGCCCAAATATCTTGCTACAGTTCCTTCCACCCCGTACTTTTTTGGAATGAATTTTTCAGTCATGTTTGGCCCAAGTTGGAAGCCAGGAAACTAAACCATTGGCAACTGACCATAAATCCCTAAAAACATTACATTGCCCTAGTTTTTGTTTAATTGCCACATATATAGAATATAATTTGGCATACTGACTACTTTTACCTTCATCCATAGTGCCTTGGAACTTACACTGGAACAAGTGGTAACAGGTTCAAACTTAAACAGGAGAGGTTTAGATTGGATCTAAGGAAGAAATTCTTTCCTTTTAGGGTGGTGAGATGCTGGAATGGATTGGCCAGGGAGGTTGTGAGTGCTCCATCCCTGGCAGTGTTCAAGGCCAGGTTGGATGAAGCCTTGGGTGGCCTGGTTTAGTGTGAGGTGTCCCTGCTTATGGCAGGGGGGTTGGAACTAGATGATCTTAAGATCCTTTCCAACCCTAACTATTCTATGATTCTATAAGTTATAAGCTACATCTTTCCAGAAACATTTCCCACTAGTATATTTAGGTGACCTACCGGTAAACCAGGCATGCTTCCTTTCTTCTTCTGTCAATTGGTCTAGAGGTTTTCCCCATTTACAGGTGGCTCTTGTTTGCTACCCAGGTGATCTACATTTGCTGCTTCACTTGCAGGGCCATTGGCAAATTTCTCATGAAGCACTGCCAAACCCCCAAACCCTGCTTTATGTCTGTCTTGGATATACCATTTTCACTTAATTATGTTAGCTTCCTGAGCGTGTCCTATCCTATGCATCTTGGGTGAACTGTTTGACCACTGCATTAGTTAGAATTTCAGGACTTAGTTCCACATCATGCCTGAGTGTCATTTGTTCTGTTTCCCCTAAGTCCCAGTAACATACAATCATAGAATCATATAATAGGGTTGGAAAGGACTTTAAGATCATCTATTTCCAGCCCCCCTGTCATGGGCAGGGTTGCCTCACATAAGACCATGTCACCCTAGGTGCTGTTCAACTTGGCCTTGAGCACTGCCAGGGATGAGGCGTTTAACACTTCTTTGGGCAACCTCTTCCAGTGCCTCACCACCCTCACAGTAAAGAAGTTATTATATATATATCTAACCTGAACTTCCACTGTTTAAGTTTAAACACATTTCCCCTTGTCCTACTGCTGCAATCCCTGATGACATTAATTGCTTCTTGAATGGTGTATACCTTTGTCCAGCTTCAGCTAATCCTCTGTTCCAAAATCCTAAGGACACTTTCTTCCTACCCTGCTTTTGCCAATGACTCCAATTGGCATAATTATCATTTACAGAGACATTCAATTCCACAATCATCACTGAATAAGTTTATTTTGTCAGAGTGCCAATTTTCATGTCAATTTTTATCTGTACTGCTTCAATCTGTTTGCCACCTAATCCTGTAATCAAAAGCTTTCGCCCTTTAAATTATTTAGGATTACAATAAAGAGGACTCTACTCCAATATTAATGAGGACCTTAACCACGTGACAAGATCTATTTTTCCAATAAATTTGAAGCTTTATGTGAGGATAATAGTCTGTCCTCTCTTATCCTTGTGCTGGAGCTTGGACGTCATCTTAGTTCTTTCAATTGTTTTAACATGTTAACATCTGGCCATGGATAAAGATTAGAGTATTGATCCTGTCACTTATTGTCCCCTGGAACCATCAACTTGATGGTGGTGGGGCCCTCCACTGGTAAGTTTACCACCCCATTGTGGTTTAAAGTAGGGAGCAGAAGGCTGAATTGCTTCATTTGTCATGTCATCAACTTTGTCTGAGCTTGAATTGTTAACCCTTTTCGCAGATTTATGCAATCCACATTTCTTGTACAGTCTCCACATTTTATTGGTGGGGATCCTGTCAACCTTATCTTGGGCCATCCCGTCTTCCAACAAGGCAACAAACATTTCTCTTTGAGAGAGTTGCTTCTCTTTCATGTTTCCCCTCCTGTTATCTCCTCTCATGTTTTGTTTGGGTCCCCATTTCCCTATATCTCCTAACTGCTTCTTCTATGATCTTTTCTATGAATTTTCCTATGGGGTTTCCTCTTTCAAATATCAATAAAGTGATCATAACACTTTCATACTCATGTGATGCAGTGTAATGATCCTATTCTGAATTAGAGCTGATAGTGCAGCCTGCAGCAAGGAGTCTGTATCTCTGATAAAAACAGCAGTCTGCATTCCTTCCTTAACAAACTGAATACAATACTGTAAAACATATGAAGGTTGATCTGCACTGGCCATTCCCCTTCCATGGGGTATATTTGTTACAAATTAGTTTCCCTTATTGGTGCTTTGGAAGACATCCTGAACAAATGGTTCGGAGCTTATATTACAAGTTTTTTACAATCTTCTGAATCCTTCCTTATTCCCGAAGTCCCTAAATCAGAGCAGTGAACATTTCACCCTCCAAACTACTGCCTAAGCCAGTTGAATTCCACACATTCCAGTGCCATTTCTCAGGGTCCCAATTTATTCCTGCCTCCATGATCATGGCATGCATTTTTTTTCCTGTTTACTCAACCCATTTGCTTTCGATATTTATATTGAGCTACCCAAACAACCAATTTTGTGCTACCGTTTGGTAAGTGTGCAATTTGTCCATTAATAGTCAATTCTGGCACTGCAACATAACTATTTTTTTCTTGCAATTCACATACTTGCTTCTCCAAATCAATCTTACCCTTATACACTTGTTCTCATTGTTGGTGCTGCTTTCAATATGCAGTCAGCAGAATCCACTCTCATCTCCCTAGAGCATTCACTCAAACCTTTTGTAAGCACTTCATTGCATCAAGGGGTTCCATCTCCTTAAAAGAGGAGTCCCAATTCTCACATAAACCATGACATGACCACTTAGCAGCCAAAGTACAAAAAGGTAATTATTCACCGCCACGAATATCCAGCTTTACATCTGTCTTAGCAACATTATTCTTTATCTTAGAAATGCCATTTTGTTTTGTATCCTGCTGACTTTGTCAAATTGTTCTGCTGACAGGAAGGGTACACAACAAAACAACCACACACTAGCTGTATAATATGCACAGTTTATTGAAAAACACACTAAAGCAAACAAGCACACTAACATGAATCAGGCATATGTAAATAAGTACAATAAAGCAAATCAGATATATACATATAAGAAAGTACAGAAGAAAATTAACAATGCATCAAAACATTACTGCATAGAGAGAACAGAGATTAAGAGGAAATACATCATCAATTACCACAGAATCATCATCCAGGCTACAATTCCAGCTGGGAAGCATCCTTGCTGCCAGTGCCAGGAGCCTCAGGTGATTGAGAAAATTATGGGTGCAGTGCAACAACCCATAGGTGAGGCTTCTCTCTCAACCACAAGAGGGTTCCGCTTTTATACCCTTAGAAAAACAACTGACTTTATGTCAGATCTGTAATTGTTTACTTGTGGGGTTATCAAGTTTCTTACAATTTCACTGTTGTACACAGTGAGAGTGTTGGCCAGACACCCCAGTGTGAGCAAGTATGAAGGTCATAGAACAACTACACACCTATTTTCCTGCTTCTGACAGTCACGGTGTGCATAAATATATATACTCTACATAATACACTTTTACAAAAACATTGTTATGTTTTTTAGTCATGAAAGGGAATAAACTCTCAGCTAGGTACTTATCCACTACATATCTCTCAAGAATAATACTACTCTGAGGCATTTATCTTTGCTTTAGTTAGTTATTAGCAAAAACCAAGTCATGGGAGGCTTGAACCCAGTATACTCCTGCAGTTGTAAGGACCTCCATTTGTGTCTCGATGTGCTGGTTTTGGCTAGAATACACTTTATTTTCTTCATAATAGCTGGTATGGGGTTATATTTTGGACTTGCGCCAACACAGCAACACACTCAACAATGTGCTTCATAAATAATAAGTGCAAACTTATCCATAGGGATGCTTGCCTTCAGGCAAAAGACAGGGACATCTTAGAGTTTCCCTATCTGACATTTCGAATTGTATTTGCTTTAGCATTGAAAATCCTTCTACTCCTACTGCTATTATAGAGCCACCTCTGCAGTGCTTAGTCACCAACATCAGATGCAAGTGAAAGACCTGTAAGAGGAGTTTTCTGTAGCCTTAACAATCCAAATATACACATTTCCAACTAGTTTTCTGATTTCATTTCCAGAATTCTTCTGTCACATTTTTGTTGTAATACATTCACCCTTTGAAATAAGTTGCAAGAAACACATTCACAGTATCAGGAAGAATAAGAAAGCTTTTAGACTTGACAATAATTGCATTTTCTATGACAGGTTTAGATGTATTCTGTATTCATACCTATCTCTAATAAACATTTCTAAGTAATCGCTACCAAAAATAAATCTTATTCTTTTTTTTATTCATCATATTCTTTTTGGCAAACTAAAGTAGTATACATGCATTCAAATTATTTCTCAACTAAGCAAAGTGCATAGGAACAACAAAAACATAGAAGTGATTTTTTTCTGTCTTTGAAAAGTAGTTTTTTAAAAAGTAATAGATCACCTACCTAATAAATCAACATTATGAAATAATAAAGACTACTGCACATTTTGTTAAAATATAAAAGAATTACCTTGACAAGCACAGATCAATAAATGTGGGAGAAATAGTAAGTTTGCTGATGTTTATGCTCTAACAACTCAAAAAAAACTCTGCAATTAAAATCAGTAGTCAGTACAGAAGTTGTACTTCCTTTATTTCTTCAGAGAACTTCCCTAATTTCATTTGTTAGAACGTATTATCTGTTTTCCCTGAATATGGTTATTAGCTATTTACTTTATAGATTTTTCTCAGCATGACTCTTACCTGAACCCTGAAATATACGCTTAAAATAAAAATACAGCTTTGCCTTTTCCAGAAAGAGAAAATGAGACATTTCCTCTAATGATGTTCCTCCCTTTGGAACTGCTTATTGTTAAATGTACAGTGTCTTTCTATGTATCAGGCCACACAGTAGCACACATATGCACTCAGAAACATATGACGTTTTTTACTCTGTATGGGCATTTCATATGTGAACAACTAATCAGACTGATGGAGTACTCTGCCAAGTGTTATTCAAGCCTTGTTGAAAATAGTTCTTTGAGGACATCCTTTTCCATTTTTACAAGTGAGTGAGCTATTTATGTTGGTGTGAATATGTCAGACATCCTGTCAAGGAATAGTCGAGAGCAGGTTGACTAGAAAAGCAGTACTAAAACTTACTTACTCCTTACCCTTCTCAACTGTGTACCATATGATGTACCTTCAAGGGATCTACAGTCTAGAAAGAAGGCTGAAGGAAATTGATAATCTGACATTAAAAAAGGAAACCCCGTCGATTCCATGGTGAGAATTAAGCATCTTTACTATGTACAACTATAGCCATAAAAGGATATGACTCCTTGAAGTGTAAACAGTTGTAGATACCTATGTAAAATCTTATGTTCCTGAACTCCATTTGCTGCTTAAGCCCAGATTTCTAGCACCAGCTAAGACACTTAGCTAGTCCTCCTAGCTTCCTTTCTGCCCCTTTAAGAGGGCATGTTTCTGAGTCTTATCTATCTGCCAGTCTTGGGTAGATATTCTGGAGACTGCAATGTGAATTGGAAGGTATAAAGTGCCTACATCAAGGCAACTGAATTGAGCATCTATGTTCTTTATAGCCATGTGACAAAATGTAGTTAACCCCAAGACTGGCCATTTCTCTTTATTAGAAAAATAGAGGTCAAGAATGACTAGTTTATACAGTCATCCTTACTGGAGATGATAAGTTCAGGTCATATAAATTCTTCTCCAGAACCTTCACAAACAACTCAAAAAGGAGATAAACAGATTAATAATTAGTAAATTAAAAAATGTGTAAAGAGCTACAATTATTTTTTCTTTAAATGTTTAGGTACATTTAAAGAAAAACAGAGCTTCTTATGTTACTTATAAAATTATATTAGTATAATTGAAAATTTTATGAAATGGAAGTGCAAATTAAAACACAAATATGCATTTATCCTTTACTGAAAAACAACAATCAGCTGTAGCCTTAAGGTAACACAATTTGTAATGATTACAAGTAGTAATCATTACTATGTTTAATAGTGTATTTTGGTAGACTCTTGCTAACACAGAAAATCTCTTATATTTTCTTTAAACATATGTTTATTAAATATTTTTTCTATATACATATTTAGATTAATGGTGTGTCATAAATAAAAGTATAGCAGAAAATCATTTAGGTGCATTGTATCTTAACAGAGGTCACTTTAAAAACTTTCAAGAAAAAAGTTCTCCAGTTTTAATAATAGAAAATGGTGGCTACTGCAGTGAGGAGTTTAGGAAGACTTTGAAGGAAAATCTTTGTGTCACAGTCTATTTATAATTTATATTCACAGATGGCAAGATAAGTGGTGTGACAAGTAGAAATAATCACTCTGTCATATTCACTAAACCTATTCTTCCAGATGTGATGTTCACAATACATTTTTCAGCATTGTAAGGATGCAAAAGCATGGGGTTTTCTACTACTTATTCTTGAAGAGAAACTTTCTGTCTGGTTTGCATTACAGGTTCATCTTACATTAGAAACTGAACTTTTCTGCTTCTTCTTGTTATGCCAGTGCTTTCTTATTCAAATAAATTCTTGGCTTTCAGTCTTACAAATATTGCTTTGTCTTAGATTGGTTCATCAGGACGTGTCATTCACCAGCAGAAGAGCCCTCTTCCTCAAAGTGGTGACCTCTGAATTTGCACATACTGCACTCAAAACATATTCTTCACTACTACTTGTAAAACATACACACAGAAAGCATGGTTTGTTCTTTTTTTTCCATAACTTTCATTTCATACACAGAACTTTTTTTTTAGCTTTTTTTTCCTGAAATCTCATCTTTTAACAGTACAATGCAACTGCTTCCAAACATACCACAATTACTATAACAATAATAAAAATAAAATATCCTATGATCCACTTGGTGCACATTAGTGTTCCAAATAATCAGCTGATACAAACTGAAGTGGCTATAATCCAATGTGATATAACCTGGAGGAAACAAAAAAAAATTCAAAATAAGACTTACAGGGTATATGCAACATGAGAAATTTTAGTTTTTAGCTACTCTATAGAAATAGATATTATTAATCTCAGTGATTAATATCTAAATAGTAAAAAAAAATGAAAGAAACAGTCATATGCAAGCAGAAAGTCTACCTATGTAGTCTTGCCTGCCCTTGAAAAACGTACTATCCCCAGATCTCCACATTGCAAACATGAATAGTCACCATAAAATAGTCTTTCTTGTTCATGTTACTATTTCCTATTATATGTTCATACATTAGACTACTACAGACTAGTACTGAATCATATAATTGTGCATTATGTTAATAAACTGTTCTTGTGTCTAGAGTCACACTTCAGTCCCATTTACACTATAAGTTACAGAATGAGTTAAATACACACCTTCATCTTGTACCTTTTTGTCCACCATTAAATATTTTGCTGAATTTAGAAGGTATCCAACTACTATTTTGGAAGGGAGCCATAAAAAGCAGTGTGAGTGGTTGTTCTAAGAAAGACATATTCTGCTAATAGTAACTTCCAACAAAGAATATGCTTCCAAGAAGTCACAAACAAAAAATATCTGACTGGATTTATGAACCACTTTTCTACATGGTATTTCAGCCTAAGCTATTAAAATATTCTTGTCTTTTTTTCCTTCTCAGAATAGGCATTGAATAATTGTTGGGTTTTTGTTTTGCTTCGTTTTGTTATTTTCCAGGATGCTTTCAAGTGGCTAGGGATGTTAAGGATAACAAGAAGGAATTCTATAGGTACATTGCAAATAAGACAGACTAGGGACAACATAGGCCCCCTCCGGAAGCTATTGGGTTAACTGGCTACACAGGATTTGGAAAAGGCTGAGGTTCTGAATGACTTCTATGCTTCAGTGGCAAATGCTCTGACCGCACCACCCGTCTTGGAAGGCAGATGCAGGGACTGTGAGAATGAAGACCATGAAGACCTTGGGCCCACTGTAGGAGAGGATCTGGTTCGAGACCATCTTAAAAAACTGAATGTGCACAAGTCCATGGGACCTGATGAAATCCATCCATGGGTCCTGAAGGAGCTTGAGAATGAAGTTGCTAAGCCACTGACCATCGTATTTGAAAAATCATGGCAGTGAGGTGAAGTACCTGATGACTGGAAAAAGGGAAATATAACCCCCATTTTCAAGAAGGGGAAAATTTAGGCAACACGATTATAAATTCCTTGATCCTTGATGGAGGAAACATTGCTTCTCTCTGTGTCTGCTACATCACCAAAAGTTTTCAGAAAGCTTGGAATGGATATACAAGTTTCCATGTTAAGTGGCGGAAGTATAAAATAGTAAGCATGACAGTGTTGCAAGTACTGAAATATGCCAATGGCTTTAGATTTACATTAAGGATTTGCATTTTTATTAGCACCTGGTGAGCCAAACTGCACAATGAGTTGGCAAATATACTGACTTTTGACAGATTGCCAGTAATTCAGAAAAACAGAAGGCATCTGATATAATGCTCAAATATTTGTTTGCATTTTTGATCTTGTTTATTTTCTGGAACATGCTGCTGTTATATTTCCTATTGTAAAGGGATGAGGATCAAACAATGCTTTTAGTATAACCAGAACCAATGTGTGACAAGTGCTTCTTTGTGCCTAGCAGTATCTTTTGATCTAAAGGTTACAGAGAAGCTCTGCTTTGAATTACAGATATTTTCTATTAAAAAGACAAATAGCATTAGTCACATTGTGCATAGTTGCCTAAGACTCACTAAGCCCTATAAAAACAGACAAGTCTGAGGCCGTTTAAACATTCAGGTGATTCAACTTACTATGTGATCACCCTATATGCACAGAAGTGTCTATTGTAAGGAGACATGTGCTCATGTCCCACCCTTTGCTTTACAGAAAGCAAAAAGTATGAAATCTGTTGAGGAGGTGATGGTGACCTTTTATATAAAGCTGAGTACCTAGATGACAAAACTATAAATCAGAAATCTTCCTGTCTTGCTGTCTCTGTTCTCTTTACTTTTAGAGTATCTGGTTCAAATTCACCCAAGCTGCTTTTATCTTGAACAACAGGACCTCCTGTTTCTAAAATAAGATATGCAACTATTAACTGTGATTTTGAAATGGTAGTGATCAGTTTCATCTTCATCAGCAAGTTCTTCTATTCTTAAGGATCTCTGTACCGACAGTATCCTGAAAGCATTGAAACATTTAATGTTTCTGACTGTTCAGAGGAGTGCATTGCCCACAGACACAGTCATATGTCTTATATCCTCAGTGGAGGAAGTTTATAACACAAAATAGGCAGGTAGGATTGTTCCTGAAATTCCATGTAGCTATCTTTATACTGATGTATTCCATGTCTAGACCCCTCACACTCTGTCTCACATCTACCATCCTGTGTGGGTAGATATTATTGTCTTCTGGGATTCTTTGTCTTTAATATTTACATGCTGTGATTGACTGAGTTAAACAGACCGTATTGTACTCTTTTAATTATTATTCATTAAGATGCACCTATTACGTATCTAAATATTTTGCAGAAACAACAGAACTAACATGTTAATTGTGAAACTTTGTATGTCATAGTAAATCTTTTAAGATGTGCTTCCTTAAATGACAACTAATATATGTTACCTCTGTTACTCATAATTAAAAAATAAAATTATAGTGTTTAAAAACTGCAGTGGCTCTAAATCTAGTCTTATTGCTAGTGGTTTCTACTCAGAGCTTTTCTAACTTGGCTTTATGTTTTTGTACTACTCCCTATCACTGAAATTCTTACTTCTTTCTTTACTAGTCATAAATAAAACTATCTTACCACTAGAGTTCATGAAATTTTTGCCCTTTTTTTCTTTTCATAAGTCAAAACTAAACCTGGGCTAGAACTTTTCATCATAGGGTAAAATGTATTTCTTTGGAAAAACACAGGAGTAAAAACATTTGGGGATCTGAAAGCTGTGAAATAGAAAAAAAAAAAAATTTATGATAAAAATGTGAGTGAATTCTAGATCTGCTTCTGTCTGTTTATCTTGAACACACTTTGATAATAATGTGCATAAGATCAAAATGAACAAGTAAAAAACACAGGAAAGTGCACTCAAACATATTTAGAGACAAGAAAATTAAATCATAAAATCATAAAAAGTATTGAGACTCAAACAAGAGAGAGAAAAGTAAAAGTTTTTCAATCATTTAGAGATTTAGCTTTGCATTTTACCATAAATTACAAGTTTATCTGTGTGTCTCTGAACCAGCTTCAGCCATTGCACTGTGAAGAGGCTGATTATGCCAGCAGCCTAGAATATTCTGCATATACTGGCATTCAGTTCCAGTTCAGACTTCTTTTTCCAAAATCTTTAGTGAATCTTTTGGGTCTTTCTGTTAACAACTTGTTTCTTAGGGGATTAGAAAATGCTTGTCTGTCACAGAAGTCTATCATGTGTTTTGCCAAACCACATGGATACTGACAGTTACCATTTACTGGTGAGAGATGAGTATTGATACCATAGTTGCTGTGGTGTAAACACTGAACATGAAGAAGCATGATCCTCTTCACAATAGACATATTGAATTGCTCAGTGCTAATGTGACTGCATTTTGCAGAAAGCTCTTGATTTTTACTGTCAGATGCCTGTCATGACCTCTAAGGTTTACAAAAGCCATGCTTTCTTCTGACTTTGCAAACCGGGCTAGGGCTTGGATTTCTGCCATTTTGAGGAGCTGCCAGCTAATGGAGCAGATAGACCTCACAAGAAACAGTCTCTTCTTTACCAAGATGGACGGTGATTGCATAAGATGGCAAGACTAATCAATTTACTTAAATATCCCAGGTTATAGACAGCACAGGGAAACCTTTTGTAGAATCACATAAATGTATGTGCAGTAACCAGTAAAGCATAACGAGCTGTAAAAGGAAATGTGTGCCTCATGAAAAGACAGAAATAAGAGAAAGCTAGAACTCTCTAACATTTTGCATTTAGATCACTTAACACAACTAAATATTCTAATGCTTTCTTTAACTATCCTGCCATTTGCTTTTCTGGGTTTCAAATTCCCACCTTTTTTGTCCTATGTCTTGTCACTTTTGATGAGCCTTCTTTGTCATTTGATCCCTAGTCTCTGGCTTACCATATCACTTCTTCAACAAAAAATCTGCTACACTCTGGCAAGATGGGAAATTTCATAGTATCACAGACTTAAGGCCAAAAGCAACCATTAGATCATCTGATCTGACCTACATAGCAGAGGTTATATCATGATGTTGTATATGTCTTCTGTAGAAACTAGCGTGCTTACTTTTAAAATCTTAATTCTTTATGCCTCTGTACTATGGTTTAATTTGTTTGGTTTTCTTTTTAATAAGCTTTGCTGCATGTAGAATCTTCAAACAGGCAATTATTTTTCACTAATACTATCGATAAAATTGTAAGTGTGGAATTGGCAGCCTTTTTATTGTGCTCGTTTATCTGTAGAGGTTTCAAATATTCTGTTAATCTACACTATGACACCTAAAGGACAAAATCCTAATCGATAGAATCTATCCTTGGGTGTTAGTCAAAAAGGACATACTGAGAAATAAGTAAAAAGAAATCCACAGTTTTTAAAGTCAGGAAGAATAAAGCAGGTAACAGTTTTTTTTCTTTCAGTCCACCCACACAACATGTAAAGACAGCTGAGAAATTCAGCTATAATATTAAATGCTTGTAAGTTTTTCTGATGAGTTTAAAAAACAATTCTGCACAGGAAGAATTTTTTTTTTTTTAAATATTTCTGTTTTTTTAATGCTATGATATCATTAGTCACATATCATAGAATCATTCAGTTCATTGAATTTACTTGAATGTATACTTATGGAGGAACATATGATTTTGAAATCCTTCATTATCTGTTTTTGAGTTCTTTCTCACAGCATAAAGTGATAGTACGCTGCAGGTTTCATACCCTCTGAGAGAACAGTGTCATTTTCTGTAAGTTAACATACAGTCAGAAATACTTTTATGTTAACATTCTAACATATACAATTCAGATAACTTAAATGAATATAGTGTTGATGTATTATGAACTGAGAACAAGTAAAACCAAACTAGACTTTTTTTTTTTCAACTGTAAAAATGTCATTTATTGAAAACTCCAGCCCAGAAAATGGATATTCTAGAATTGAATCAATATGAATATATATTATACATGCACAAAGATCCTAAACATGTTCATATAATAAAGACTATAAGAATATGTATTCTGTAAACATGGAGGTCTGCACATTTATTCTTGAAACAGGAATGACAGCTATCATCATGTACCATATGATGAAAATGGTACAATAACCTTTTTATGACATGGTAGGGTTTAGGAGTACCATATATTCCTATATTTATGGAAATAGTGTTTTGAAACTATTTAATTCTCAGGTTTCTATCCTCTTCTGGACAAAAAAGGCACAGACTAATTTTTATGCCAGTCGTAAAAACTTCAAAATTCTTATTCTGTGAATGGCAAAATATGCCTAAAAGTTGCTGTGGTTTTGGTGTAATTGGTGGAATAGGTCATTATTTTCCTGTCTATACACTAACAGTCATCAAAAAGCCACAACCACATATTCCCAAGAAAGCGTTTCAGTTTGACTTTAGTATTCTTGCTTTCAAATGAAGAATTTTTAAATCAAGGATTCTAAGCCCATCAGTTGTATGTCTAGTGTAGTGCTTTATTAAATGAGGATTTAAGTAACTATGTTTTGACCTTTTCACTTCTGCAATTCTAAATATATTCATGAATTTAAGGGAAATCACACATTTATTAGACACAACTTCTCATATTTCATATTTTAGTATTTCATGTCTTAGTATCTTATGTTTCATGCCTCAACAATTTGTCCTACCAAGCATTATAAGATAACAGCCATAATTTTAAATCTGTAGCCCACATAGAAAGAACAGTATCCATTTTACTCAAAATTGACATCTCAGATAGTCTTGTGGAGTCAAAACCAAAAACCAGTTTTAGGTTGTTTGTTGAATGTGTGCTTTGTTTGGTTTTTTTTTTTTTTTTTTTTTTTTTGTGTTAG
>NDXB01018748.1:73597-103768 GCA_002631895.1 Agapornis roseicollis | reverse complement strand
TTTTTTTTTGTTTTTTTTTTTAATTTGTGGTTTTTTTTTTTTTTTTTTTTTTTTTTTTTGTTGGTTGAGAAATTATTCAGATTTGAATTGTTTGTTTTCCTCTAAGAGGTACTCTGAAGGGTTGCTAAACTGCTTACTGATACTCATCTGAAGTTAGCTGAGTGTATTCACCTGTGATTGCTGTTCTTATTCAGTAATCAATTTCAAATACAAACTTAAGATTAGAACGTTAATGCACTCTTGCCTTTATATTTGACAAAAGTGCTGGAATAACATCATATGTAGCTGCTAAGGTTCTAATAATGCCAGTAATTCAAGACAGAACTATTAGCTTTTCTTTCCTTTGCCTGGATTCATTTGCAGCCATTTATGATAAGCTCACAGGAATATCACAGAACGGGTGATTCTTGATCCTGTAAGAATCTGTCAGAATTATACCAGCGATCAAGAATTGGGGGGGGGCGGAGGGGGGAGGGGGCCGAAATTGCAAAACAAAATAATAAGTGTAAGGGAGCAAAACTCATGTTTCTTCAGACCTGCATAGTCAGGTAACCACACTTCCCAAATAAGCAAATATATTTGTATAATTTAATGTAGAATTCCACGGAGTTTTCATCTGCTGAACACAAACGCACATACATAGACACTTTGATAACTTCAAACATGTGTTACCTTGTGATTAAGGAGATAAGAAAACTGGTATCTAAACCAGAAACTGACTTGATACAACAGGACATACAACTATTTTAAAACTGACCAAGAGTAACTCTAAAGGATACATAAAAAAGAAAAAAAAAAAGAACATCAAGGTAGAATACAACAAAAAATAAAACATCTATTCCACTTTTAAAATCTTCACATATTTTTTCTTTTATTTTTGAATTTATTTTAGTAGACATAAAAATTATTTTTATCTTTTAAAAATCAGCAGAAAACTGCATGCTGATAAATGACTTGATGGACTCAACTCTTTTTTTACTGGATAGGTAGTGATAAATATGCATGAAAGCAACAAGGGAAAAACACTGCCAAAATAGCTTCAGAAAGATATAGCCACAGCAACTTAGGTGAAAGGTTATGCAGATGAAAGTGGAAAACCAACCACTGAATTGCAAATAGAGGGGTTGTTAGCATTACAAAGATTAAGGCATCTGTGACATTGCAGAAGTCCACTACTTGATTACTGTCCTGGGTTCAGCAGTAGCAGACATTTGGACTCTAAGCCTGAGAACAGCACTGATAACACTGATGTTTTTAGTTGCTGCTCAGTAATGCTTACTCTGACCAAGGACTTTGTGAGTCTTATGGTCTGCCAGGGAGGAGGGGAAGCTGGGAGGAAGCAGAGACAGGACAACTGACCCAAACTAACCAAAGAGGTATTCCATACAACAGCATGTTATGCCCACTATATAACCTGTGGGCAGTGACTCGGAAGTGTTAGATCTGCTGGGTATCGGTTGGTGGTCAGTGAGCGGTTGTGTTCTCTTTCCTTGTCGTTTTCCTCATAATTATTATTTTTGGTGGTAGCAGTAGTGTTTTGTGCTATACCTTGGTTACTGGACTGTTCTTATCTCAACCTGTGGGAGTTATATTCTTTCAATTCTCCTTCCTCACCCCTCGGGGAGCCGGCAGGGGAGGAAGGGGGGGGAGTGAGCAAGCAAGCTGCTGGGCTGACTGTGCTTAAACCATGACAGTGGCCACAGACACTGTTCTCACAGCACATAGGGCTGCAACATGGTCTGTCATCCAGGGCAGCCTGCCCAGTTTGCAATGTGCTCTAGACTGCTTTAGAGATGAGAGATCACTTTGGATGTAATGCAGGCTTCTTGCTCCTTATGCTGTTACTAATACACAACAATACATCTATAAACATAAAAAGACTAACACAATAGCTGATACAAGCAATATTAAGATAGGATGTAATGCTAAACATAATAGTCCAGAAGGTGATGGTAGCCATCTGACAAAGATTCAATAGCAATGGGAGATGTACATGCTATGTACTAAGTTAGTGTTTGTGCCGATAGTCATTCCAGCATGATGGATGGCATGGTATATGGTTATACACTGCTGTTCATTCAGCAGCTTCTGCAACACTTGCCAGACAGAAGAGAATTTTATCCTTACATGATCCTGTTCAGCTCCCACTAGTTCAGACAAGTCCTATTGCATGTTGCTCATAATTGCTGACGGATCTGTTGTTCAATGGCTCCAACAAGGTATCTGAGTATTATCTACCACCACTCTGCTGGCATTACCATTCTCCATGTCTGGGGCACGCTAAACTTATGCTGTCATCTTTTCTAGGTGGGCACTGGACATACAGTGCTATTACCATTATTTAGCACTGTTATGGATTATTTTAGTAGGGTTCATATGCACATTATTACTAGGGCATGCTTCCCAGTCACACAAATCCTTGAGCTTGACTATGGGTGCACAACACATCCTTTGTTGTGGCTGACAATTTTCATGCCCTTTATGCCTATTAAATGGCCAGAACTATCTGACCACTTCCTTGCTGGGTGTGTTGCCTACTTCCTGTTATATTATATAGAGTAACAGAATATATATAAAGAGTTAGATGGTTGTTGCTGACATGAACAGTGGGATTGAGTGCACCCTCAGCAAGTTTGCCAATGACACCAAGCTGTGTGATTCAGTGGATATGCTGGAGGGGAGGAATGCCATCCAGAGGGACCTTGACATGCTTGTGAAGTGGGCTGATGCCAACCTCATGAAGTTTAACCATGCCAAGTGCAAGGTCCTACACCTGGGTCAGAACAATCCCAGGCACAGCTACAGGTTGGGCAAAGAGGAGATTCAGAGCAGCCCTGCGGAGAAAGACTTGGGGGTGTTGGTTGATGAGAACATGAACATGAGCCAGCTTCACTGTGCGCTCACAGCCCAGAAAGCCAACCATATCCTGGGCTGCATTAAAAGGAGCGTGAGAAGCAGATCAAAGGAGGTGATCCTGCCCTTATACTCTGCTCTCCTGAGACCTCACTTGGAGCATTGTGTGCAGTTCTGGTGTCCTCAACATAAGAAGGACATGGAGCTGTTGGAACAAGTGCAGAGGAGTGACACGAGGATGATCAGGGGACTGAAGCATCTGCCATATGAAGACAGGCTGATAAAGTTGAGGCTGTTCAGGCTGGAGAAGAGAAGGCTGCATGGAGACCTCCTAGCAGCCTTCCAGTATCTGAAGGGTGCCTATAGGGATGGTGGGGAGGGGCTCTTCATTAGGGACTGTAGTGACAGGACAAGGGGTAACAGGTTCAAACTTAAAGAGGAGAGGTTTAGATTGGATATAAGGAAGAAATTCTTTCCTGCTAGGGTGGTGAATGCTGGAATGGGTTGGCCAGGGAGCTTGTGAGTGCTCCATCCCTGGCAGTGTTCAAGGCCAGCTTGGATGAAGCCTTGGGTGGCATGGTTTAGTGTGAGGTGTCCCTGCTTATGGCAGGGGGGTTGGAACTAGATGATCTTAAGGTCCTTTCCAACTCTAACTATTCTATGATTCTATGATTCTAAGGTTTAATTACATATTGCCTTACTTAGACTATGCATGCTACCTTACCTGCACAGAATCTGACATTTCAAAAAAAAAGAGCACTCCCAGTGAGTAATTCCAGCTACAAATGCAGATTGGTGTGGGGAGCTCCTGTTCCTTTTATTTCTCATTTTCCCTTCCTGGCAATGATGTTTTCAATCTCTTCTGCATAAGGTTGCTCACATTTTCTGCTTCTCTGGGCATTTTCAATGTCTTGCATAGATTGACCTCACAGGTTTTATCTACACTAGGTAATTAAACTGCCTTCAGCCATGCCCTTACAGCTTGAGGTGAAGCTATTGAATTTATCTTACTTTTGGCTTCAGTACATTATTTATTTTGGGGGTATTTTTTTTTCCCTGTTGATTTTCAATGGCAACAATGAATCATTACTGTATTTTAAAGCACATGTTTTCCCAACTCCATGCAATTTGTAATGTCCTTTACGTTTCTGATCCCTGATGAGGAGACATGTTGAACTTCCCCAAAGCTGAGTACTTCTTGTAGGGGGAGGAGAGACCTTGCTACATGTCTGGAATATTCAGTCAGGGCTGAGAAGTGTTGCCTAACTTCAGGGTCAAGGCAAAGGAAGGAGGAAATAAGGGAAAATAGAGCAGAGGGGGAAGGAAGGTGACCTTCCACATCCTGTAATTAAAAGGAGGCTTATTGCTCCTTATGTAGAAAGTAATGCACCCTTATAGTTAAAGTGATATATAAGGTCTGAACTCAGAAGTGACAGACTCAGCTATGATAAAGCCATCCTGAAGTTCGTTTAGCACAAATATGCTGAGGTCATAGGATGTAGCCTTAGACAGAAGGAGTTTATACTATTTTTTTTTTTTTTTTTTTTTTTCCCTAGAAGCCATTGGAATTTCTCCTTTTGTTTCTCCCCAGTAGTTTGGTTTGTTACAGCATAAAATGAAAAGAGATCAGTGTTAATGTTGCACAGTAGCAACAAGTAAAAGTCCTTTGAACAAGCTATGGAATGGAACTGAAAATATGAATTTACTATGACATAGGATAATCTTGCTAGGAGTGCTGCAGGTTGCACAAAGAAGTGATAAATGCTCCATCCCTGGCAGTGTTCAAGACCAGATTGGACAGAGCCTTGGGTAACATGGTCTAGTGTGAGGCATCCCTGCCTATGACAGGGGGGTTGGAACTAGATGATCTTAAGCTGCTTTCCAACCCTAACTATTCTATGATGTATATTTTATGATTACATGGGGTTGCACAAAACATGGAAAAGGCTGAAGTTATAAACTCCTTCTTTTACTCAGTCTTTATTAGCAAGACTAGCCTTCAGGAATCTCAGGTCTCAGAGATCAGGGGGAAATCTGGAGCAAGGAACATGTGATCTTCTTACCTTGGTGGAAGAAGAACATCTTGGAGAATACTTAAGCAAATTGGACATAAGTCCATGCACCCTGATGGCATGCAACCACAAGTGCTGAGGGAGTTGACTGGTGTCACTGTGAGGTCACTCTTATCAATCTTAGATTGATCATGGTGACTGAGAAAAATGTCCAAAGGCTGATGGAAAACAGATGCTACCATTATCTTCAAGAAGGGCAAAAGGACAAGAAAATCATCAGGACTAGTCAGTATGGCTTCACCAATGGAAAATGATGCTTGACTAAGTTCATAAACTTCTATGATGGAATAACTGTCCTGGTAGTTGAGGTAAGAGTAGTGCAAGAGTAGTATTTGAGTAATGCCTTTGGCACTGTGTTCCATATGATACTCATAGAGAAGTATTGCAGGCTAGAGGAGCAGTGAATGAATTGAAAATTGGTTGAATGGTTAGGTCCAGAGGGTGGTCTGGTTGGAGATGTCTATATGGGATCCTGTTCTGTTTAAGCTCTTCATTAATGATTTGGATGATAAGGGTGCTTTCAGCAGCTTTGCAGAAGACACCAAACTTGGAGGAGTGGCTGCTATGCCAGAGGGCATTATCCAATTCTTGACTCCTCAGTCCAAAACCACATTGGAGTTAGTCCAGCAAAGGCCCAATAAGGTGAGGATGAGACTAGAGCATGTCTTGTTTGAGGAAAGGCTGGAAGACCTGGGACAGTTTAGGCTAGAAAATAGGAGACTCAGTGGACTCTGAAATTATTATGAAATACATAAATAACTGAGGGGAGGGTGCAGAGAGGTTGGAGCCAGTCTCTTTTCAATGGTGCTTAATGATAGAATCAATATGCACAAACTGAAAAACAGGGTGGTCCACCTGAACATCAGGAAACGTGGGTTTTTTTACAATCAGGATGACTAAGTACTGGCAGAGTTTGTCCAGAGAGATTGTGGAGTCTCCATCCTTGGTGATATTAAAAAACTAGCTGGGGGAAGACCCTGAGCAACTGGCTCTATGTGATCCTACCTGAGCAAGGGGTTTGGACCACACAACCTCCAGAAGCCCCTTCCAACTTTATCTGTTCCATGACATTTAGATCCCTATGTATAATTACTCAATCAGAAATCTAATGATGTGTACTTCCAAACTCAAACATTTTGCAGAATTATTAGGATTCTTCTAGCTAATTAACAGTCAGTTTCAAGTGATTCACTAAAAACTAATAAACACCTTCAACGTACAGAAAATTATATAGAGCATCACATAATAGGTATTCTTCTTAGTTTGACATTTCATTAACTGAGCACTTCATCACTTGACATTATGCTAGACATCATTAAGACAGTTTTCTGAAAGCTCTGTTTTCTCCACCATAAAATGTTCCAGTGAGTAGTTTTTATGCTTGCTTAATATTTTTATAATTCAGCGTTGCACTCCTAATTGCAAGTAATATCAAAGCAATCAAAGCAAGTGTAGCAGAAGAGTGAACTATGCAAGATACAGTCTTCTGATAGATCACATAATTTTCAAGTCATGAAAGTGACAGGAATCATACTATGAAGCTGTCATATACATTTTCTAAGTAAGAAAATATTTAGATTACATTCAACTTTATACTAATATATAATGTACAAACGCACCATGTTGTAACTATATTTTCTTTTTAGTGAGGGTTCAGTAATAACAATTAATTGCTATTGTTTAGTGCTTTTACCAGAGACTTTCAAAAAAATTTATCTACTCTTGATTAATACTCTTTTTAGGAAGTGATTTTCTTCTTTTGCAAATGGAGAAACTGTGGTCCAGAGTGGTTTGTTTGTTGTTTTTCTAAGACTCACACAGAAAATCTCTAATACTTCTAAGAATAAAACTCATATTCTCTTGGTAAATCTAAATTTAGCTTTTCTTAGTAAATCATAAAAATCCAGTAAATTTTGACTGAATCAAAATTTCAGCCTCCAACCCTCAAACCGGTGCTTTCACCAATTTAATATTTCTGTTTAGAGGGCTATTTATTCTGTTAAAAGACTATACCTGTGTCTCACAATATAGAAATTAAATTCTTAATGTTTTCTGGAGTTTTGAGCAGAAGCTTGACTGTCATGAACTACAAGCACAAGTGGAATATTTCTATTGCACATTCTAGCAAGCTGTAGAGTTTTTTTAAGATCTGTTTGTGAAAATTTGGGGATTTCTTTATGCCGCTAATGATTATTGTGCACTTTTCCATGCAATCAAATAATTTCACTTCTGTAAGCTAACCTTATGAAACTGTTTAACATCAGAGTCTAAGTTTCTGGAGAGGCACAAATAAAGGGGTTGAATAGGTTATTGCATTTCAATTTTACAAAAGTTTTAGTTTTATTTTGAGCTAAATATTTGTTATTAAGATATTGATGAGCAGAAGACTTTCTTTTGAACGGCATATCACATTTTTGGGTGAAAAATGTAATGCTAATATGATAAGATTTCTAACAACATAATTTATGTCAGATAGAAATCACAGTTGTGATAAAATAAGAATTTGAACTTTGTATGCAAATGTATAATTCCATAATTGTTTTAAGAGCACACTTTAAGCAGCATTCAACAGCAATACACATTTATTGCAGGCCTCTAACTAATGACAGATTTGTTTAAGTATTCTCATGCCTTGCACAAAGTGATCACATATTACTTCTTTCCTGATGAGTATATTTATAAAAATAATTTAAAAATCATGTCTGGTAATGAACTTTCCTTTTGGGCTTACATAATAGATAAATAAATATGTATGCATTACAAAATATAAACAAAACCAAACCCACAGCATTCCCTGAAAGGTCCAAAATACTGATTTTAGAAAAATACATGAGATCACCCTTACAGTGCAAATCAGATTTAGTGAGGACAATACTGTCTCTATTTTGAAGTAAGTCAGAATACTTTAATGTGTAGCAGCAGCAGTAGTTGTGCAGTTTGGTGGTTTTTTTAATTATTACTACTACTGAAATAATTATTTTATAAATTAAAAGATATTGACTATAAATGTTTCTGTAAAGATATATTCAATTGTCCAGCATTAAAAAAAAATAATGTCACCAACTATTATTATGAGAATTTGGAGGTGCACTTTTATTTTTGGTCTGGTGTATGTAGACATTTCTGGTTTTCCTGCTGTGTTCCCAGGCTGGCCAGCACAATTAATAATAGACTGACAGCCCTGACCATCTAGCTGTCAGACCAGGGGATATTTTAGACTACAGGGTTCATTTTACTTTAAAGTCTTCTGATTAATTTGTTTACATTAATTGAGAAACTCTTGAGATATAATTTTGGAATGATATGCCAGATCTTTTTTTTTTTTTTATTTATATGTGCTTGTGCATCTCCTTCTAATGGACAGTTTTCTCTCTTTCTGAGGTCCAGAGTGACTTCAGAATAGTCAAAAAGTCTTTGACAATACTTTTAATATAACCTTTTTTGCGAGTAACAGGCAAGTCAAGATTCATTACTGAAATCCCACAGAACTTGGGCAACTAATATAAAGCACTTCTCTGCAGTACAAATAGAGTAATTTATACCATCAGAATATAAATCATCCTAGTTGGTTTAGATACCTATCTTAGAAAGAGATTAATTGATTTTTTTTAATGTAATTTATTGCTCATCACTATTGATTATTGAGGAAGCTTGATGACTAGACATGAAAAGCAGAATGAATTTCATTTAACTTTAAGCATATATACTGTATAAGTGTACATCTGATGGAACTTCTGGAAACTTCTTTGTACAGAACGAAGCGAAATAAACACTTCATGGGAAAGCTTACCTGACAATTAAGTCATCTTCACTCGTTTGGGCTGGGATAGAGTTCGTTTTCTTCTATTAGCTACTCTGTGGCTACACTTTGGATTTGTGATGAAAACAGTGTTGATAACATACCCATATTTTAGCTATTTCAGAACAGTGCTTACACAGCATCAAGCCCTTTGCTGTTTCTCACACCATCTTACCAGTGACTACACTGGGGGTGCAGAAGATGTTGGGCTGGAGACACAGCTGGAATATCTGACCCCAGCTGACCAGAGCAACATCCCATCCCCTGTGATGTTATATTCAGCAATAAAAATCTGGGGAAAAGAATCATATTGTGCATTGGTTGTGTTTTTTTACCTTTTCCCCTTTAGGTTTATAACTCTCTCATTGTTTTGCCCTTATTATTATTAACTTTAGTATTATATTGTACTTTAGTTATTTAACTGTTCTTATCACAACCCATGGGCTTTACTTTCTATTGATTCTCCTCCCCATCCTGCCTAGGGAGGGGAGAAGATGCTGTGAGTGACTGTCTGCATGGTAGAGTTACTAGCTGGGTTTAAACCACAACAGAGGATCTGTTCTTTTAGCTCAATTGATCTTTTAGATCAATTCTTTTAGCTCAATTTTACCTCAATTTTCCTTTCTATACATCCACCTAAAAACTACTGAGTGAACCTTACCATTTAATTCTGTTAAGTCTTGACTTTATAAATCATATTAAAATTGTTCTTGCTAATATCTTTGATGGTCAATTATTGAGTAACACTAAACCACTCATTATGGTGGAGTTACAGCATTCTTCTTTCCAAGTAACTGCTACGTTTCCTGAAAATGGTGAAACACCTGTCTGCTTATGGGAAGTAGTAAATGAATTCCTTATTTTGCTTTGCTTGTGTGCGTAGTTTTTGGTTTCCTCATTACACTGTCTTTATCTCAACCCACAAGTTTTCTCAGCTTTATTCTTCTGGTTCTTTTTACCATTCTGCTGTGGAGGAGTGAGTGTGTGGGGCTTAGTTGCTTACCAGGGTTAACCCACAACATAATCTATTTTAAACCAAGATGAATTCCACCTTACTTCACTTACTATAAACAGACTCTAGATAATCAGTTCAAATTCAAATGTAGATAACTTCATTCTGGATTTATATATTCATTTTTCTAAAACCTAAATTAAATACCTTTTCCCTTGTAAGAACTGAATGAAATTCCACCCACATTTCTAGGTTCATAAATGCAAGGTTTACTAAAAAAAATCCCCAACAATCCACCTTCACCTTTTTTATACCCATTTTGAACACAATAGAAAAATTCTTTGCATGCACCTGTGCCTACATTAACTGTAGAAAGATTCTAGAAGGGTAGATAAGTGATAGAAATGACCATAATCTCACTTTAAAATAGCTAAATTTAGGGAAGAAACCCTCTTATTTAATTCTCCATTAAAAAATAAATTAGGAATTAAGTGAAAACTGTCATTTCGTACTTCATATATTTAATCTCATATTTTTGGTTTTAATCATCTTGAGGGGCTTCTGAAGTTTTTTAAATCAGGATTCAATCAATTCATCTTCAGAATTTTCAGTGCAAATGATTTTGTCATATATGCTAATCACATAGTAAATACTGCAATTGAAGGAAATATCAATGAAATTACTATGGCTAATCTAAAGAAGCTATGCTCTTAAAAAATGTCTACTATCGATTATGTCTTTGTAAAATAAATAAAAAAAACCCTGCAACAAGTCTGTAAAAAAAAGTTCACTATACATCTGTCACACTGTGCCATCATATATCAAAGACAGGTGATTACTTATACTATAAGGAAAAAATACCCTTGTCATGACATCATTTACTTCTGTCATCAGCTTGCAGTCCTCTAATACTATAGGCTCAGGGCAAAACATGCATTTAGAATTAAGAAATTCTCTACATAGAGTAGAAAAAAAAAGAAAAAATGAATCCTAGACAAAAGCAGAATGCTATCTATTTATTTTGCATTGTAAAGCTCAATGAAGCTGAGGGCATCAGCCCTTTCCTACTTTAATATCACAAAGTCTTCAAGAAGTTGTAGAGATGATTAAAGACAAAGAAACACTAGAGGATGATTGAACTCCTTCTCTCAGAAGATTAAAGAGAGTATAAACTTCCCAGAGGAAGAAGAGGTGAAAATAAAGGGTATATAGAGCCTACAAGAGAGCTATGCAATTCTTATTAGATAAATAAAGATCAGTAGGGAAGAGGGAAGACGACACTGAAGAAAAAGATGACAAAATAAAATAGGAAGATAAGGAAAAGTTATGGGAATGAACTTATATGAGATGTGAAAAAAACCCACCCCCAGGGTATGTGAGAGATTCCTCTAAGAGGTATATTAATGCAACATAGGACATCTTTATTCTTCATACAAGAAATTATCATTTTTGAAGAAAACAGAAAGCATTGAGGCTGAATGTTGGTGAGCAAGTTTTTTTGACGGAAGTATAAACACAGTAAGTAGTGAAACAAAATCAAACAAAGTTTTTGAGAAAAAAATTGCTTAAAATTTTAGAAGAAATCTATATTTAAATCAGTTTATAAAAACAGACATAGGAACTGACTTGACTAGAGCATTGCTTCATTTCATTCTGCATGTTTATCACTACAACTGCTAAATATCTTACTTTTATAAAAAAATTCAGCTTTCAGATGAAGATAAATGATTGCATATCTAGCAGAGAAACAGAATGAATTAAAATGTAAATTAAAATTTCATGATGAAAGACACTACATTGACTTTAAAATAATTTGCCTATTTTTTGGTCCTCATTCTTTGTAAAAGGGGTTTACTCTGTTCTGCCTTCAAAACCTGAGGGAAGCAATGTTCAGTCATTCTGAAAGACCTTTGCTTAAACAAACTAGCAGTAATCTGCTTCAAAGATAATTCCAGATTACTATTATTTAACTCTTTGTCTTCCTCTAGCTTCTCATAAGGGAAAAGTTAATATTAATTTTTCCCATATCTTTGAAAATTAATACTCACTGTTTTGCAGACAACAAGAAAGTGGAAACTAAAATTTTCAACAATTTCTTAAGCTCCAGATACCAATCATCATGCCTGTGTTAGGGACATTATCTTCATCAGTCATCTGGAAAATAAAATAGATGATACTAAATCAATGGGTCAGAATAACTTCATGACTCAGTATAGATTCAGAACTGATTAGGTAGAAACCTTTTTTATGGAAAAGGACCTGGGATTCCTCAAGTAGAACAAGTTGACCATGAGTGAGAAGTGTACCTTGGCAACAAAAAGACTAATAGGGTTGCCTTAGCAAAAGTGTAGCCAGCAGGCCAAGAAAATTATTATTATGCTCTATTTGACACTTGTGAGACGGCCTCTGGAATACTATGTTCAGTTTTGGACTCCCCAAAGATGGACACGAAAGAGGTCAGTGAATGGGAGAGAGTCCAATTGAGTAACACCGTAGGGGTCAGGGGTCTGAAGCATAAGATACATGAAGAGAAACTAAGAAAGCTATACATCTGTCTGGGGATGGCTGTGTCAGGGAGCTCACGTTATTCTACCATAATTTAATGGGGTGTTATAGAGTGATGGAGTCAGATACTTATCATAAATGCCCAGCAAAAGGACAAAAGGTGTTACTAAATTTTCACAAATTTTATTCTGAAATGGTTATTTGCAGTTACGTGTGGAAAGTGGAGTACTGAAATCATCCTTCCTGTGAATGTAGGAACATACAAACACACATGTAAAATGAATAATGAAGGTGACTTTCACCATTAACCAAGGCCTGGCCAGATGTTATTCTCCTCAAGTTGTGATAATATAATGCATACTTTTGGGGCACAAATAACTTTATACATGTCAAATTTAGACAACAAATTCAGTTAAATAAACTTCATTCTAAAAGTGCCTATTTCACTGCATGGGATAAAATATGATATTAGCCATATTAGATCATCCTCAAACATCTAAAAATTATTGGATGTTTAACATTGAATAAGATTCAGATCAGAGTATGTAGTTTTATAAGTTTTGCTAATTTGAGTAAGTTTGGATTATAATTAAATAAATTCAATAGTTTAACCAAGTCATTGGATTAAAAATTAAAAACATAGCATAAAGATTTTTTGAACATTATTGTTATATGTAGAGAAGTAATGAGCAATTTAATAATTTTCAAGAAGGTTAATGTAAAACCTGTGAAGATAAAACCAGAATGTGCATAAGCTGAAATGCTGTTTGTATTAGGGCAGCCATTTAAATTCTTGGACATGATATAGTTCTAAACTAAATTCACCTTTCTTCAGACATTTAGATATAAATTAGATATTTAACATTTAAAACCAGCACATGACTTGTAAGCATTTAAAAAGAAGCAAAAGAAAGAATATTAAATTTAGGATATTGGACTTCTAAGACATTTAAATAATTCTTTGGGAACCAGCTCTGATTTCAGTTACATGACAGCAGAGTTATAAGGTCAGGAAAGCCATAAAGACAGTGTGAGAATCTGGTTGTTGCTTAAAAACAAGGAGAGGTGGTATTATTATTTCATTAACTTTCTTCTGATCATGGCTTGGCTTTCTTTTCATATCAGTTTGCACTGTTGTTTCCACCAAATACTGTGTATTTAAAACTGGATGCTGAGAAAGCAGATCTACTTTCTCCAAAATAAGAAAAGATATTTGACAGAATGTGTGAAACTGATTATGAGAATAATTTCAAAAAGCATTTGGGAAATCAGTTGAATATAGTATATTTCAAAGAAGTCAGTTGCCTTGAGGAATATGTCTTTACCTAAATTCGTAACATTAATTTAGATATAGTTTAGTTCCATATAGAATTATAATGTAAGACAGTTTAGTTAATGCAACCATCTCATGAAATTTTTTATTAGACTGTTCAAGAACTACTTCTGTAAGCTTAAAAAGTTCATGTATCTGATTGCCACCATTGAGCTGCACCTGTGTTAAATATGCATGTATCCTAGACCTCTTTGAAAATTTTCACTCATTTATTGATTGGTTTTTGCTATAACTATTAAAGTCACACTGGTTTTTGTTATAACTATTAAAGTCACACTTAATAATAAAAGAAATCAAAAATACTTGTGTGTTTATAGAATCAGATAAATTTCAAAGGCATTTAAATTTCTCATCCACCCAAAGGAATCAATAGAATTGAGTATATATATGTTTTACAAGTGCTTCTGCAACCAAAACCAAAACCCCAAAACAAAAGCCCTACTGCTATCCAACAGTGAAAAAGAAAGCTATTTGTTAGTGCTTTTGAAGAATATCAGAAATACTTGCTTATTTCTTCATTTTACCATAGAGCTGAACTAAAAAAATCAATCTTCCTATCGAATCACAGAATACCGGGTTGGAAGATACCTCAAGGATCATCTGGTCCAACATTTTCAGGCAAAGTATGACCTAGACTAGATGACCCATCACCCTGTCCAGCCAAAATTTAAAAGTGTCCAGTGCTGGGAAAACTACCACTTCTGTGGGGAGATTATTCCAATGGCTGATTGTTCTCATTGTGAAAAATATTCCTCTTGTGTCTACCTGGAATCTTCCCAGGAGTAGTTTGTGCTCATTACTCTTAATCCTTTCTCTATGACTTCTTGTAATAAGGGAGTCATCGCCTGCTTTTTAAATACTGAAACACTGTGATAAGGTCTCCCCAGAAACTTCTTTTCTCTAGGCTGAACAAACCCAGCTCTCTCAGCTCACAAAATTGTAAAGTTGGAACTTTTTCATGTAGTCCTAGCTTCAGCTGGCATAGAGTTAATTTTCTTGCTAATAGCTGGTGCAGTGCTGTGTTTTGGCTTTGGTGTGAGAATGTTGCTGATAACACCAATGTTTTAATTATTGCTAACTAGTGCTTACTCTAAACCAAAGACTTTTCAGTGTCTTATGGTCTGCCAGTGGGGAGGGGCACAAGAAGCTGAGAGGAGGTAAAGACAGGACACCTGACCTCAAGTAGTGAAAGGTGTATTCCATACCATGGCACATCATGCTCAGTATATATAATGAGAGGAGTTGGTCAGAAAGTGATGATCACTGCTCAGGTATGGGCTGGGTATTGGTCAACACCTGGTGAGCTATTGTGCATCACCTGTCTGCCTTGGATGGTATTCCTCTCTCTTTTTCTTGTTCTTATCATATTTTACTATTACTGTATTTCACTTTATTTTAGTTAACTAAAACCTGTTCTTATCTCAACCCACAGGTTTTACATTTTTCCAATTCTCCTCCCCATCCCACTGGGGATAGGGGGAGTGAGTGGATGTGTGGTACTTAGTTGCCAGCTGGGGTTCAACCACTGCACATGTAACAAGTGTCCAGACTGGCAACTTGTATGCCAAGTCTTTGATGCAATTTCAAATAATCAAGTTATTAATAACCCCTGAGAATAGCAGCTTCTGAAAGAAATTAAGAAAGAGTTGTAGAGCTGCTGACACGATTCTAAAATAACAGTGTATGTGGCTATAGCAGTAATTCAAACTGACCTCAGCTGCTTTGTGAGAGAGTTGCTACGGCAACTTGTTCCTCACAAAGTCTTCATTCTGACTTTTGGTGAGAGAATAATTATTCTTTAACTGTTTTAGTGATTCAACCTTTTATAAGATCAGAAAGGTTAACTCCTTTATGTTCTTCCTCTTGAATTTTGTTCAATTTCCACTCAGCCTCTTAAAAAAAGAAAACAAACAAAAAATGAAGAGTCATAGGTCATAAAAGCAGTCAATTCTTGGACATTTTCACTTTAGAAAGAAGAAGCCAAGATGAAACTTTTCTTTATATCTTTGATAAGTTATTACACACCAGTTTTGACAGTGCTCTGTAGCTGTTTCAAAAAAATGTGTGCAGAAAAACATTAAAGTACTTATTTCTCCAAGCCACAAACTGCGGTAGAAATCTAGGAAAAAAAGTACTAAATCAGTATTTTATATGTTACTTACCTTCAATTAACATAAAGAAGTGCCTTGCACCTGCAAAACTGATTCTCTGCTTTTTTGCCTTTGATGAAACCTAGTATTTGCCATGTTTTCCAGTTACTTTCTAAAGAGTGAAATGACATATTATATATTCTGTAAAGTAAACGTTGAGTTTTGACATGAAGTAGCATAAGTGCATTGCTTTTACATGGGTGATTTCTACTGTACTTAAGTTTGTATTTATGCTTCCAAAATTATGCATGTATCTTTAAACACAAATTTGAATGACCAGTATCACCAAGTGTCTCCTGGGTGACAAGTTTGGGTGACCAGTACCCAAATATTTGTGCTTACAATGTATAAAAATGTATAAAAATGCATAAAAATATCTGTGTATAAGTGTATGTAGTTAAATTTGTGTGATGGCTTTTGATAGACAGAGATCTTGCCATAATCTTACCCCATGACTCTGAACAGTGCTCCTGAACACAAGCACATGAGCAAATATAGAACTAGAAACAGGTGTTAATATGCATGGATAAAACCACAGAGTTACAGTACGTACACCTGCATATACATTACTGGACACAGCACAACTGCAATTTCAGCTCTCACTTCGCATTTCAAGAATAAAGAATATATGCAGCAAAATAGATCCTAAAATAATATAAATTATTATAAATGCACTGATTTCAACATTACTTTGCAAAAAAATTGTTAGAAAACTCACCTCATAGCTGCATCTAAGCATAGGCAAAATAGATTATTGCCTAGGGCAGTGGACTGATGGAAGCAGTAGAAGCACTGTACAGCTGCTGATAACTGTCTATTCCAGTGCCCTGGAAACCATGCCCAAGCACTGCCTCTGCATTTAAATAAGGGAATGAAGTATGTGGTTTTAATTAGATACACTTGTTCCCACATTTTCCTCATTTATTTTCATAGTGATCTATCCCAGGTTATCCTTCTCTGAATAGCAGTATCCTAACCCCAGCTTCTGATTCTTGGGGCAGCAAAATTTTCTCATGTCAGTAATACTGGGAAACTATTATCAGTCTCTGAATCACCTGTTTAGCTTCTGAGTACTCTGTCCTTTTTCTATGATGACAAAGGCGCCTCCCAAAACCTTTTGGTATCATACATCTCCTACATTTCTGCTAAGAAAGGCAAAGGAATGATATCTACTCCTTTACTTAAAAGGTTTTGTCAGGAAAGTTAAGCCCCCAAAATACTGGTTCCACCATATCCCAGTAATTAGCACTTTGTCACTAATTGTTGGAATGTGATCACTATATTACCACAACAGTTATTAAAATTTTCAGTTTTCACAGGCCTTTGTTTCAGATAAATCCTACTTTTTTTTTTTTTTCTGTTATGTCTTTGACTGAACTTTACCTATTGTCATAGCATTGAAAAACTGTCTGAAACTATTTACACAGGGCCAAACACACAGGCTTTTAAACACACAGATCTGAAGTCACACATAAGCGTNTTCACGGCCTTTTTTTTCAGAAAAATCTTTTTTTTTTTTTTTTTCTGTTATGTCTTTGACTGAACTTTACCTATTGTCATAGCATTGAAAAACTGTCTGAAACTATTTACACAGGGCCAAACACACAGGCTTTTAAACACACAGATCTGAAGTCACACATAAGCGTAAGAGATTGTACATGATAGATGATTGCTATGATAGACCTTGTGCTTTTATGGCATCTTTGAGCTAGGTTGCTGAAAAAGATACAGAGCAGAATTAAACAACTTTGAGGACATTATTAAAATGCTGAAGTTATATGTCTTAAATCCCAGATCTGTGATGTATTTTGATACAGAATATATGCCATGTAAGCTGATGCTCAGTCAGTGTCAGACTTCACTCTGTCTAAGTAATTATCCACTTGCAACACAACACTGCTCAAGTATGGCTTTTTTTTTACCTATGGACCTTTTTGCCTGGCAAGGAGTAAATGCTGTTGCAGCAAAAATGCCACAGGTGCTGAAAGAAATAACATCTAAGGCAATGTAGGCAGTAAAAAAATAAAAAAAAAAATCACAAGTGTTTGTTTTTATTTTTGGTTTTGGGTTTTTTTTTGCCATATTTTTAGGGCTTGTCTTTACATTCAGAGGACAGTGGCTCTGCTTTCCTTGAGCTACCCAAGGATTTCACAATGCCCTAGATACGTGTTGTGTTTCTTGTATCTGATTACATGAAAAATATCAGAAGGCAACCAAGCCCACATAATTTCACATGCGGATGATTTATTGATGACAGCTAGAGGCAAAGGAGCTAATGACAAAATGTTTTCTGAAAAGATCCAAAGTAAATAAAAAGATATCTCAGCTAATACAAAGTGAAATGCACAGAAGTAGGTGGGGTGCATGGACATTGATCACAACTAATGAGCTGCAAATAAAAAAAAAAAAAAAAAAAAAACCTGAAAAAATCTTTGCCCTTCTAAATGTGCATGAGTTAACATCTCTGCAGGGTTCTCAAGGTACCTTCTCAAGGTATGCATGTGCAGAGGATTTAGCAAGCTTCTAACCATCTGTTTAATATATATATAAAAAAAAAAAAAAAACAAAACCTGAAAAAATCTTTGCCCTTCTAAATGTGCATGAGTTAACATCTCTGCAGGGTTCTCAAGGTACCTTCTCAAGGTATGCATGTGCAGAGGATTTAGCAAGCTTCTAACCATCTGTTTAATATATATATAAAAAAAAAAAAAAAGAAAAAAGAATGTGACTGAAGACCAGCATGTGACTTGACCCAGTCAACATCAAAAAACAGGTTAACACAGGCACATGCCTCAGGATTCCCCAGTCCAGTACAGACATGTAGCTTCCAATCTGCAGTCACTCCTGATTCAATGGGAGCTGCACAAGAAGAAGGAAAGAACCTGAAGACATTCACAGGGTACACAGTGTTCATGCAGGCTTGGCAATAGATACACCCTGAAAGGGAGAATCTCCCCACCTTCAATACGTGCAACTGGAGTACAAGCATCTGCACTGTTCTGCAAAAAGCCAAATCAAACAGCAAAGTAGCTATCCGCATGAACACAAACTGAGATACTTAAGTAACAGTTTTCTAAGCCCCAGCTTGGAAATGCAGTAGCGTATGGGAAATAGTGCTGGGAAACCCAGCATGGAGTGGATTTAAAGATAAGATACAAATTGAAAAAGTTGTTGCATCATTCAGTAAAATGGAATTAACCATCAATTCCACTCAAAAGGTACTGACCTCAATGGCTGAAGAAATTGATAACATAGAAATTAACTTCTGGTGGGACAGATTGCTGTAATGATCCACAGAACAGAACAGCTTACCGTTTTACCAGCTACCGGCAGTTGAGGTAAAGAGGTTTTCGGGAGAACCTTGCTTGGCACTAGTTTCTAGTTTTCATCTGTGGTTGGACATGGATAAATTCTTAGACCCACATGTTAGCAAAAGGGCGAATTGTTCTCCTCACCACAGAGTGCGTGGAACTATCTTTTTCATACACATGAGTTTTGAAATCAACTTTACATAATACAGTCCTGATTTCAGCAATTATATTAGTTTTGTTTTCATGTATTCTACTGAGTACGAAAGTCAAGCACTTAGCAAATCAAGTAATGGTTATACATCACAATAACAGACTCCAGAATACCCTCCCATTTATTTAGGTCAAGAAAAGGCAAGATCAGTTAGGAAAGAGCAAATTCCTCTAAGAAAAGTGCTTTGCTCAATCCTGATTCAGTGTTCTAAGTCATAGAATGGTTTGTAACATTCTTGTCAGAAGTGTTAGCATGTGCTTTGAGGACCACCCAAAAAGGGAACTGTAGACTTAACAGCCAAGCAAATACAGTGTTGCTTTGGTTCTGTCCTGATTTTGCAAGGCCTCAGAATTGAAGTCTTTCAATCTTATTTGTCTGACTTTGGCTTAGCTGCCTGAAGCTTTCTTTCACACTCTTTAGTGGCAACAGGAATTTTTCTAAAGACAAAGTGTCTGCATAGTTTGTTTTACTGTTGTCAGTCTTTTTATCTTATAACTGCAATTTTATAGCCATACTAGTAAAAAGGATTTACTTGATATAGAAAAAAAAATCTGTAAGACTCTTCTTCAGTGATGTAGTCTAGAGAAATAGCAGGTGACTCGACAAGTGGAAAGATAGTGTTCCCACTACCTTGAAGAGTTTCTGCTGAGGAAAACAGTACAGGAACTGGGGAAAACAAAACTGTGTGTAACAAAGAGAATAAAAAACAAGAATCTAAAATATGTGGAATGTACCCTATATCGAAAATTTGAATGTATTATGGACTTGCAGACCAAAGAACATGGAGCAAGATGTGGGGAGTAAGTTCACAAAGAAGTAAAATTAACATATGCAGAATCTAGAATGAAAGGAAATAAAACATTCATATCATATGCCTCTTGGTGGAAAACTTAGGTTGCAGATGACTCGTTATACTTACTCCTCAGACTAAAGCCAGGGGCAGCAGAAGGATCAGCATAACATCAGAAAAAGGGGTAATATTTTATTTCATATTTTGAAATATTTTTAATTTTTCTGCAAAAAGCAGACTAGTAACATTTTTAGAATATTAATCTTTCAATTGCACTGAGAAGAAATTATTAGGTTTATACATAAGTTGTATTTGCTTTTTGCCTATAGCAAGATTTGGAGTAGAAAATGCAAGGAGATTGGTTTCCGAATCTCTAAGAGCTCACTTTTTACTGCTTAGACTGAACATTTTGTAAAGAAACGGTATGCTGAACTATGGCATAAGATTTTTTAGAGAAAATCAAAGTTTACAGAGAACTTCTTGGGGCTACAGTACAGACTTAGTCTGCTCAGTTTCATTTTCAGTAAAAATGAGCCTTCAAGCTGATGTTTTGATGGCTCATTTGTCAGCATGTGTTCTGATAACAGAAACATGAGACTTTCTCTAGGACACTTGCTGATGTCAGCATTTTTAATAGATGAAAGCTAATATATATTAGAGCAGTATTTGAGAATAATTAATGTCAACACATACACAGAAAGAAGACACTAAAAAAGACTAGTTTGAGGTGCAGCTTTACAAGTACTCTTGGTTATTGTATCTTCTGTGCAGAAAGAGAGATAAAAGAATCAAGGACAGCCAAGTTGAAAATGAAATATTATAATGAATACTGATGCTTAACTGTGGAGTAGCCAACCATCTATCATGCATCCTGACATTAAAGAATGACTATGCTTGACAGTTTAATTCTCTGTATATTGTTTAACTCCAGTCCAGGAAAATTCATTACTGTCAGACAGGCAGTCATACTGAATAGTTGGGAAGTCTGGACTCTATTTCTCTTTTTTGTCTTTCTCTCTCTTTCAAAGCTATATCAAAAGTGTAATTGAAAGCCTTTAAAAAGATCTGTTAATGAAAAGCTTTTTCAGGGAAAAAGAAACAAGTATTAATAAGGAAAACACACCCTAAAATCGTTCAGTAATACGACATAGATTTGATCCTGTGGCTAAGTTTCAAATAAGTTGATCTGTTACACTTGGTTAATTATACCTCTTCTATAAAGTGTCCCCAGGCAAGAATGCGTCCCCAGGCAAGAATGCCTGTAATGCTAAATGATGTAAGTTTGAAAAAATTTTATCCTGAGAAGTTCTCATATGTTAGATTTTACTACTGCTACTCCAATGAAACCTGTGTTTATTCCGAAGGTAAGATGAGGTACCACTTAAGAAAAGAAGACTTTGCCACTTGATCTAGATAGAACCAAGAGATTTAAGTTTACTTGATAAATGCATTTTGCCTACTGCTTCCTTAAATATCACAATTTATCCCCTCTTCTTAGCTTTTCTTTTTTCCCTCTAAATGGATCTTAATAGAAATGTTAAACTCCATAAAAATTGTATTTGCTTGAAGATTAGATCAAACTGTACATCTCCATGTAGGACCGAACTGGTACCCTCCACCATACTTCAGTTTCCTTTTTTGTGAAAGATTTAATCTTAGTTTTTAGATCTTTTTCCCAGAAGGATACAGAAGTCCTGGTCAGGTAGGACATGGAGAAAGCTGAGATACTCAATGACTTCTTTGTCATGGTCTTCACCAGAAAGTTCTCCAGCTGCATCGCCCAAGTTTGCAGAAGTCAAGGGCAAGAACTGGAAGAATTAACTGCCTGCTGTAGGAGATCACGTTCAAGAACAACTATGGAACCTGAAGGTGTGTAAGTCCATGGGACCTAATGAGAAGCAACTGTATGCGCTGAGGGAACTGGTACATATAGTTGCCAAGCCATTATCCATCATATTTGAGGACTCATGGTAGTGTGGTGAAGTTTCCTAATGACTGAAAGAGGGGAAATATAACCCCCACTTTTAAAAAAGTTAAAAAGGAAGACCCAGGGAAGTAACCCACCAGTGATTCAACTTGGTGCCCAGCAAGATCATGGAGCAGATTCTCCTGGAAACTGTGCTAAGGCATATGGACAATAACAGGGTGATTGGTGACAACCAGCATGGCTCCACTAAGGGCAAATTGTGCCTGAACAAATTTGTTGGCCTTCTTTTATAGGGCCACAGCACTGGTGGAAAAGGGAAGGGCAACTGATGTCATCTACCTGGACTTGTGCAAGGCATTTGAAACTGTCCCATATGACATCCTTGCTCCTAAATCAGAGGGGCATGAATTTGTTGATGAATCATTCAGTGGATAAGGAATTGTCTGGGTGGTTGCACTCAGCTGTGATCAACTGCTCAACGCCTAAGTGGAGATTGGTGATGAGTGGTGTCCCTCAGGCAATGGTGTTGGGACTGATCCTGTTCAACATTTCTGTCAGCGACATGTATAGTGGGATTGAGTACACCCTCAGCAAGTCTGCCAATGACACCAAGCTGTGTGGGTTGGTTGATGCACTGGAAGGAAGGAATGCCATCCAGAGGGACCTTGACACACTTGTGAGGTGGGACAATGCCAACCTCATAAAATTTACCCATGACAGGTGCAAGGTCCTCCCTGGGTCGGAGCAATGCCAAGCACAGCTACAGGTTGGGAAGAGAAGAGACTCAGAGCAGCCTTGCAGAGAAGGACTTAGGAGTGGTGGTCAGTGACAAATTGAATATGAGTCGACAGTGTGCGGTTGCAGCCCAGAAAGCCAACTGCATCCTGGGCTGCATCAAAAGGGGCATGATCTCACTTGGAGTATTGTGTGCAGTTCTGGTGTCCTCAACATAAGAAGGACATGGAGCTGTTGGAACAAGTCCAGAGGAGGACCACGAGGATGATCAAGGTACTGGAGCACCTCCTGTATGAAGACAGGCTGAGAAAGTTGGGACTGTTCAGCCTGGAGAAGAGAAGGCTGCGTGGAGACCTCCTAGCAGCCTTCCAGTATCTGAAGAGGGCCTATAGGGATACTGTGGAGGGACTTTTCATTAGGGACTCTAGTGACAAGACAAGGTGTAACGGGTTCAAACTTAAACAGGTGAAGTTCATGTTAGACATAAGGAATAGCATCTTTACTGTGAGGGAGGTGAGGCACTAGAACAGGCTGCCAAAGAAACTACAAATGCTCCATCCCTGTCTGTGTTCAAAGCCAGGTTGGACCGATTCTTGGGCAACATGGTCTAAGGTGAGGAGCCCCTGACCATGGCAGGGGGTTTGGAACTAGATGATCTTAAGGTCTTTTTAAACTCTAACCATTCTATGATTCTACAATTTCATGAGTTCAATGATTATATTCATTCCTCACCCCTTTCTTGTACAAGAGTAAAGACACCCAGGAATCCAGCCTAATCTATCACCAATCATCCAGGTGCACCTTTTCTTCAGGTATTGCTGATCTGTAGAACTTAAATAGTGGGGCTCATTGATCTAAAAATTTATAGCATGTCTTATGGATACACCTAACTTACCCTTAATCATCTTTCTTTCCCCTAAAAATAAAACTGATTTCAGCTTTGTCATAATTTCAAGTGTGATTTTGTTAAAATAAAGCAATATAAGGTTGCAAGATAATGTCACTTTCCTACTGTTACCTTCAGTTAAATGCAAACCTTCCAGAACAATACCCAATCTAAGTATCTGCCATGTAGCTCATTCACTCACTCAATCTCCCTTTCTTGCCCTCCCCTGCTTCCAGAGGGATGGGGAGGAGAATCAAAAGAATGCAACACTCACAGGTTGCAAACAGTTTNCCCCCCCTTTCTTGCCCTCCCCTGCTTCCAGAGAGGAGGAGAGGAGAATCAAAAGAATGCAACACTCACAGGTTGAGATACAAACAGTTTAGTAACTAAGGTATAACACAAATCACTACTGCTACCACCAATAATAATGATAAAGGAAATAACAAGAGAAAAGAATACAGCATCTCACCAATCACTGACAGATAACTCACCACATCCCATCCGCACTGAGTACCGACCAAATACCTACAATCAACTCCCCCAGAGTACTAGCCCTTTCGGGTAACTCTCAGTTACATCCTGGGCATGACGTGCTATGGTCAGAGAATACCTCTTTGGTCAGTTTAAGTCAGGTGTCCTGTCCCTGCTTCCTCCCGGCCTCCCCTCCTCCCTGGCAGAGCATGAGACTCACAAAGTCCTTGGTCAGAGTAACACATTCGAGCAGGAACTAGAAACATTCCTGTCATCAGTTTTGTTCCCAGGCCGAAACTCAAAAACATAGTGCTGTGCCAGTTAGTATGAAGAAGAAAAAGATGACTGCCACTGCTAAACCCAGGACAGTATCTAACAGTGATGCTCACTTCCCCCCTTACCAAGCATTGTAGTCATCAAAACCTAAAATGATTACTAAATTTTTGTACCCTTATATTAGATTTTATATAAGAAGAGTGATATGTGTTCTGCCTATTCAGAAACGTCACTTTCAATACAATGAAAAATACCAAAGGATGGTATAAAAGCTTATGATCCTTTATTTTGTAGGCATAGCTAATGAGAATTTAGTTTTTGGTGCTCTGTATTAATGTGGTTTTATTCTTATCTCTTCATTTATACCTGTAGGTGTAGGAGGAAAAAATGGATTAAATTAGGGTTGTTCAAAGGGGCATAAGATGAAGCATTCCTCCTTCTATCTGGAATCAATAGAGTACATGTTTTCTACCAGTAAGAAAAATAAATGATCTGTTTAACTCATAACAGCACAACTATTATTCATGGAATAGCAATAGGCATTCTAGTAAATGTAGCACTGCAGAATATACTACAAAGTGGGAAATCAGTGGTACTTAACACAAGATAATATAGTTACAGACAAAGTGAAATGGCAAATGCTGATATAATGAAACTCATGACTCTAAGAATGAAATCCCACAACTGAGACAGAAATTTTACAATGCAGTATGCAGCACTGGAAAACGTTGTCCAAATGATAATGTTAAAGTTGTCTATTTCTGTGAATTTATGCCAGTTTAGGCAAATGCATAAACTAGTAAATAGATTTCTCAGGTCGTTTAAAACAGAGTACCTCTTCTAAGACTCAGAATCAGACCCTTGCGGGTTTCTAATTTTTTCAGATCGAGCCAAGCCAATTTTAAGTGTTTCAGCAGAGTTTCATCTGTTATTTTAATTGTTCAGTCTTGTAAATTCAAAGACAATGAAGAAATTCACTATGCCAATCAGAATAGCTTAAAAAAGTTGCATCAGTGTCTGAACAGAATACATAATTTTTCTAAAGCTGTGTATTCTGATAACAGTCTGCAGTTGAAGTCATGCATTTAGCTGTTCCTGTTAAAGTTGGATCATTTAATTTTAATATTTTTCTGAAAAGTGAGGAAAGTGACACAACAATATTATATAGCAATCTATATTCAGTAAATGCATAAATAGAACATATACTACAAGGTCAGCCTAGCTTTAGATAAAGTAATTTGCTACTGAAAAGTTACAAATATTGAATGTTAACTGTGCTGAAGGATTCAACATCTAAAATCATTCTCATTCAAAACATCTCAGTGAGTATAACGAATTATAAAACATGAATAGGCAACATTTATTTTTCTACTCTCTTTTTCACTATTTCTGAAACCCATCATCAGAACTGTAGTCATTAACTTAGCTCTTTAGCTCCAATATTAAGATTACATTTCTATGCATGATATATTCCCCCCCATTATCAGTTATTGTAAGTAAATGAATGCAGTTTCCATTTTTGGAATTGAAAATAAGTAGAAGATGAATGTTCAATAGTGTAGATAATTTTTTTCTTTTTTTTTCTTTTTTTTTTTTTTTTTCTTTTTTTTTCTTTTTTTTTCTTTTTTTTTCTTTTTTTTTCTTTTTTTTTCTTTTTTTTTCTTTTTTTTTCTTTTTTTTTCTTTTTTTTTCTTTTTTTTTCTTTTTTTTTCTTTTTTTTTCTTTTTTTTTCTTTTTTTTTCTTTTTTTTTCTTTTTTTTTCTTTTTTTTTTCTTTTTTTTTTTCTTTCTTAAACTTGCCAGAACATAACTGCATAATGGGTGGGAGAAGACAGTTCATTTGCATGCTGCATTCCTGGGATTAAGGTTGGAATTGATGATCTTAAAGGTCTTTTTCAACCTAGTTGATTTTATGATTCTGTGATTCAATGAACTAAAAGTTGATATATTTGGTTTTGTGCCTGTGGACCATTTTGATCTATGATAGTTTAGAAAGTGTGATTAAGATTTTAATCTTCATATCTAGTAGTTTGGGAAAACCTTAATATGGCAGTAAGCTGACAAAACATTGGACTGCGAGGACTAAAATTTTAAGTCCAACCCATATCTTGAAGGACTTTTGCTGCTAACTAATTTAACTTAATTTAAATTACCAGGTGCCGAAACAGTTGGCTACATTTTTCCTAAAACCTACTTGGTAACCTAGTGGGTGGGTAGGTAAGCAGTGACTCCTTCTGAAGAGTTGGTCACGTTCAAACATACTTAGGAAGAAAGCTGCAATGCAGAACTAACACATATGTCCTTGGTTATTTTAACCACCTTAAAACAGTTCTTGAAACTGAAAAAGACAGAAGTAAACTATAAAGATACCTAATTGTGGAGTCATTTAATCAATTGATCAGATTGAATTTAACTGACTTGTAGTACAGAGGATAAGATTAAGTCTTTATTTAGAACTCAATTCTCTTGATGGATTATGGTAATAGAAGTCTTCAGATTACTTTTAGAAATGTTCTAAATTATGGATTCAATTGATCTTTTATTACCTTTCATGACATGCTGCAGTTCAAAGCTAGTATCTAGATTAGCACTGTGATGGCTATGGAAAATTCCCAAATTGCAAAGAAGGAAAGGACTAAACAAACATTAAAAACTGGGGAGTCGCTGAATTGAAGATAAAATGACTTTTAATATCAGTGAGTGGAGGAAACCAACACATTAGATACAAAAGTGTTCAACTGTGCTCACTTAGGCTGCTCATGAAGTTTTCAAGTGAAGTGATATGCTATTTAAACCAAAATGATATTTGAAATTAAAATATGCTCTTCTGACAATTTTCAGAATACAAAACTCCAGTGGAGCTTGACAGAAACCTTCCAATTCCTTCATACTGTATAAGAAGGATAAGCAGAATAAATTGTGTTACTATCTAAAATACATAAACAGGGAAGTAATGAAAAAATTCTAAAAGCAAATCATATGATACTGAACACAGTTATGTATGATGTATAAAAGTGTGTATATTTAAACATCACCTAAATAACCATGTTCAGCAGAAATCTTTTGATGGCACCCCTGCAATGTTGCAACTGTTCCACAATCTTTATGAACTGGAAAATCTTATTATTGCTTCAAATTATCTATTCTATAGTAAAATAAAACTATACTCTTTGTCTCCTTTGTATAGAGCAATCTATTGTGGGATCAGTTCTATAGGGAAACATGTCTGTTTTCCTATAGCCTGTATGTGGGATCAGTTTTATAGAAAATCCTACACAAGAAAAAATACTTGCATCATTTACATTTTGCATGATTTTTGCCGCTCAGTTGGAGAGATGGATGGATGGATGGATGGATGGACTATTAGACAGATAAGGATTTGGATTTGTAGAGTTACAGGCAATGGTTCCATTGTGGAAGAGTGGTGCGAGTGGAAACTTGTAACAAGTAGTATTCTCCAGGGGTTCACATTGGGACCAATACTATTTAATGTCTTTATTAATTACATAGACAATTGGACTGAATGCACCCTCAGCAATTATGTGCATAACACCAAGATGTACTGCAGTTGACTCTCTAAAGGAAAAGGATGCCATACAGGGACACCTTGAATCGTTTGAGGAGCTCGTGTGAATCTCATGAAGTGCAAGGTCCTGCACCTGGGTTGGGGCAATGCTCACTATCAATACAAGCTGAGGGATGAACTGTTTGAGAGCAGTCCTGGGGAGAAGGACTTGGGGATACTAGTGGATGAAAAATTACACATGAGCCAACAAACCATGCTTGCAGCCCAGAAATCAATCCTATCCAGGGCTGTATCAAAAGAATCATGGCCAGCAGGTGGGAGGAGGTGATTCTCCCCCTCAAGTCTGCATTTGTGATATACCACCTGAATTACTATATCCAGTTTTGGGGTCTGTAGCACAAGAAGACATGGACCTGTTGGAGTGGGTCCAGAGAAGGGCCACAGAAATGAACTAAGGAATACAATACTTCTCCTATGAGGAAAGGCTGAGAGAGTTGTGCTTGTACAGTCTGAAAAAGAAGTCTTCAGGGAGACATTCTTGTGGTTTTTTTAGAAACATAGGATAGTTAGGGTTGGAAGGAACCTTAAGATCATCTAGTTCAAAGAACCCTGCCATGGGCAGGGACACCTCACACTAAACTGTCACGCAAGTCTCTGTTCATCTTGGCCTTGAACACCAATAGGGATGGAGAATTCACAACTTCCCTGGGCAATGCAATCTAGTGCCTCAGCATCCTTACAATAAAGAACTTCTTCCTTATGTCTAACGTGAACTTAACCTGTTTAAGATTTAATCCATTACCCCTTGTCCTATCACTCCACTCCCTAGTGAAGAGTCACTCCCCAGCATTCCTATACGACCCCTTCAGATACTGGAAGGCTCTTCTCTTCTCCAGGCTGAACAGCCTCAACTTTCTCAGCCTGTCTTTGTATGGGAGATGCTCCAGTTCCCTGATCATCCTCGTGGCCCTCCTCTGCACTTGTTCCAACAGTTCCAAAGTGTCCTTTTTATGTTGAGGACACAAGAACTGCATACAATACTCCAGGTGAGGTCCCACGAGAGCAAAGTAGAGGGGCAGTATCACCTCCTTAGACCTGCTGGTCACGCTCTTTTTGATGCAGCCCAGGATATAGTTGGCTTTCTGGGCTGTGAGCACACACTGAAGCTGGCTCATGTTGAGTTTCTTATTGACCAACACCCCCAAGTCTGCTCTGAATCTCTTCTTTGCCCAACCTGTAGCTGTGCCTGGCATTGCTCCAACCCAGGTGTAGGACCTTGCACTTGTCATGGCTAAACATCATGAGGTTGGCATCAGCCCACCTCACAAGTGTGTCAAGGTCCCTCTGGATGGCATTCCTTCCCTCCAGCATATTAACTGAACCACACAGCTTGGTGTCATTGGCAAACTTGCTGAGAACACACTCAAAGACCTTTTTAAAGAGGTCTTATGAGAAAGGCAGAGAAAGATTTTTTTATCAGGGCATGTAGTTACAGAACAAGGAGTAATGGCTTTAGAGTGAAAAAGGGTAGACTTGGATTGGGAATAAAAAAATTTTTTTACGCTGAAGGGAGTGAGTCACTGGAATATGTTGCCTAAAGAAGTTGTGGATTGAAAGTGTTCAAAGTTCCCAGACCTAGGTACCTCATTTAGTATTATCATAGCTAAAAAGAAATAAATTTTTATGGAGAAATTCAGACTCCTAAGCCTAACCTTCTCCAAGATGAACTGTTCCAGTTCTCCTAGTCTTTTCTCATGGAAAAGATTCTCCAGGCATCTCGTTATAGCAATGGCCCTGTGTTATCCCCAGTATGTCTCTCTTATTTTAGCGAACCCTGAACTGGATGCAGCACTCATGGTGTGACATTGTCAGTGCTGAGTAGAGGGGAGGGATCACCTCTGTTGGCCTGCTGATGACAATCCTCCCAGTCAAAAATTCTGTTATTTCCACAGGAAAGTAGTAATAAAATGGACAGTCATGTCAAAGTCTAAGTGACAAGGTACAAATGAAAATACATATATAAATGCATATAAATTTATAGTGTAATAAAAAGGTCAATGTGAGATTTTTGTTTGCTTGTTTTTTTTTGTTTGGTTTGGTTTTAGTGTGGGTTTGTTGTTTTCTTTTTTTTCTCACCACTAGAGACTACTATATCCTCTGTGGTATGGGAGGAAAAATCAATAGGACTTTGGAAATGAATCCTAGCTAAACAGAACAGATTTCTTTTAAATAGTATAAGTTTCTGGGCATCAGGGCTGGTTCTCCTGATACCAAAGGCATTGGTATAACCACCCTTTGTCTATAGAGTATTCATTCACCTATATTCATCAGAGAAGATTTAATAGAAGGACACAAAAAAAAAAAAAAAAAAAAAA